>JARKHS020017082.1:50000-65707 GCA_030143305.2 Amblyomma americanum | reverse complement strand
GCAATCACACGCTCACCAACACCGACCAAGAATATTGTCACCGTGCATACAGTCTTTGCTAAAAGTAACCAGGCTGCGTGGTTTGCTTCTCAGTCGTATATTGAAGCTATTATGCCAGCCCTCGAGCTCTAATAAATCGCTTTATGGTAGGGAGAACCCTTGTACTTACCTTCCGAGAACTCTTCGATCTCTTAGGAAGCCGTAAGGGCTCACTATTCGAATGAGAAGCAAATCATGCAGCCTCGTTAGTTTTGGCAAACGCTGCACGCACTTTCTTTCGATCTTGTTTCGTTGCCCAGCCACCCAAGTTACTGTAGGAGCTTACCGTAACTACGATAAGTTCGGAGTAGCGTCGCGTCATCTGTGCGAGAGGTTGCTCAGGAAGAGCAACATGGGTCCCACAACCGCTACCGGTTGCTGTGACAGCAACAGCCGCCTGCCAGTGCAATGGCGCATCTCTTAACCACTGCGTCACTGCAGTGGTAGTCATACGAGGGCTCGCCGCCATCTATGAGTGTTAAGAAGATTTGATTTGATTTATGGGTGTTTAACGTCCCAAAGTGACTCGGGCTATGAGAGACGCCGTAGTGAAGGGCTCCGGAAATTTCGACCACCCGGGGTTCTTTAACGTGCACTGACATCGCACAGTACACGGGCCTCTAGAATTTCGCCTCCTTCGAAATTCGACCGCCGCGGCCGGGATCGAAACCGCGTCTTTTGGGCCAGCAGCCGAGCGCCATAACCACTCAGCCACCGCGGCGGCTGAGTGAGTGTTAAGTAGAAAATTATCAATTCTGCATATATGGGAATTAACCGACTAAAGATATCGCGTCACACCCTTAAGGCGGAGCTTAAGCATCCCCTCCAATTGAAGAATGAACTCCTGCTTTCGCACATCTACTCTATATAACTACATTAAACCCCTGCCAATATTTATTCTCATATATCTCCGCCTTAGACTTATGTCGCATGCGCTCGGCGTTCTTCACATTCAATGTTGGATGATGCTGTCGCCTCTAAAGACGCGCCACTGCTTTGCACTCGCGAACGTCTGCGTTCTGGCGATACCATTGCTTGAGCTCAGCGAGTGCGGCGCTGCGGCTCTCTTCTCTGCCGCTATCAGTTCCTGAGCGCACTTCGGGACGCTCCGGTAGCCAGCTGCAGAGTCACTGACGCGAGAGCGCGCGAAGTGGTCTCTCAAGCGGGCGGCGTGACGTCATAGTCTCCGTCCGCCAACCGGAGAGCTGCTGCAGCATTCCTTATGCTTCGCATGAAAATACGGAGTCTAGTTTACGGCAAGGTATGGCGTCGACGGCGACGGCGAGCCGGTTGCTCCAACCTAAAGCTCCTCACACAACAAGCATTGTGAAAACGGTAACCTTTTTGACAGGTAATCCGGAGCGTTCATTATCCATTGGGGTTGCTCCGACATGCAATATCTGAGGAAAAGAAGGCCAGACGCTGTGGCCGAAACTTTTTACAGCACGGAGGTCCGCGCCAGGATCGAACAGGATTGGGCCATCGACCCCCTACCGCGCTCGAGCTTGTTTCTCTCTCGTCCAGCGGCGCGAACGCCTTCCACCCACGCCGTCGCTCTGCGGGGAGCCTGCGGACTTCCTGGGGTGACGGGTGCGTTGACGGGGTTGACGGCGCGTGCGTGTGTCGTCAGCGTTACGTCCAGCGGTGCAGACACGTGTCGCAAAGCCCCTGAAGCCACCTCTTGTCCCCTCTTTCCTGCCTCGTCATCTTGACTGTTCGGCTGCAGTCGACAGCATCACCACTGTTTCGTCTGAGTGCGTGCTTACGAGATGCGGTATGAACGATTTTCACGACATAGAGGGGGCACCTCAGTTTATCCAATATGACGGCGCTATGGAGGAGTGATTTTGGGCGGAGCCTACGTAGAATTGTGCTTGTTTCAAAATTTTGCGATAAACTTGCGCTGGTTTGTTGATGGCGAGCACCTTGTGTGAGTCAGTCTTTCGTTGCTCGGCGGTCCAAAATAACTGAAATAGGGACAAGGAAGAAATCGCGGTTTGTCGTGAATGCGTAGCGGCGAATAGTGGATGTGCACTTCGGACATAGTTCAAAATCAAGAGCATCCACATTGCCGACTTGTACAACGGTTGAATGACAAGCGCAGTTTTTGCATTTTGCACTACAGGTAAGCAAGATTCGACAACCTTCATGAGGCTTGTGCTCAAAAGAAGCTAGAAACGGTCACTGTCGCATGAATTATAACTGTTAAAGTTGAATTGAAGATTAAAATTGGTTTTTGAGAAAATAAATAGCGCATTATCTGTGTCACATCTAGGTGGACACCTGAACCACGCCGTAAAGGAAGGAATAAAGAAGGGAGTGAGAGAAGAAAGGAAGAAAAAGGTGCCGTAGTGGAGGGCTCCAAAATAATTTCGACCACCTGGAGACCTTTGACGTGCACTGACATCGCACAGCACACGGGCGCCTTTTGCGTTTCGAAAGCCGCGGTTGGGTTCGATCTCAGGAAGTAAAGTTGCTCTCGATTTGTTTTTTGTTTCGCAAGTTTTAATTGCCGCATGGTGCTTTAGATAAGAATATTGATGTTGAATCTTGTGCATAGGTGGCCAGCGAGAACATTTTGAGATCGCCTTCATCACGCACTGTTTTCACGAAAAAACCGCGCCTTGCGCCGTCTCTTTGTTCGTAAAAGATGAAAGGCACGTGATGAATTAATGAGCCAATTCTATTCGGTTTTTACCATATGCGCCTATCAGAGTGAATATTTCTAGTCACAGCGAAGAAATTGTGCAACAATGAAGTGCAAAAACAATTATAACGAAATGGACATACGAAATCATGAAACCAAGGAGCATAGGTGAATATTGCGATATATTAATTTTTTTAAATTTAATTATTTCTAATCGTAATAATTTATTCTTGGAAAAAAAGTGATTACAGAATAGAAGAAAAAACAACCACGTGACGACAGGGGATCCATACCCACGACCTCCTAACTTCGTGTCCGGTGCTCTGCCAACTGAGCGACGACGGTAGATGCTGAATCTTATACTTTCGGAAGAATTTATGTGGGCTGTCGTGGGTTGAGTACTTTGGCAAGTATGAAGCTTTATGACTCATTTATGGAAATCACGGATAGCTTTATCAAATCTCAAAACACAAACAGTTTCGCTCCAACAGCAAAAAACCTGGCTACCCTTTCGATTACTAAGACCGTCCAGGCTGCCATAGAAGCAAGTGATTTGGATTGGGCTAGGTGTCACCGCTTAGCACTAAGAAAATTGTTACGAGAAGAGTTTAGGGCTGCTGGCAACCGTGCAAATGCAACAAAACGATAGGAAAAACAGAAATGCTTTCAAGAACCGCGTCCCAGCTTATGCCAGACTTGGTGACTTTTAGATGAACTAAAAGGTTCTATTTCTCAGAGGGAATGCAGCTGGTGAGGATCAGGTAACAGCAGATATGTTGAAGGGCGGAGAGGACATTGTGCTCTAGAAACTAGCCACCCTGTATACACAATGCCTTATGGCCTCGAACGTACCATAAACTTGGAATAACGCTAATATTAGCTGAATTCTTAAGAAAAGGGACGTCAAAGACTAAAAATATTACTGACCGATCATCTTACTGTCCGGTGCCCACAAGGTATTTACTTATTAAAGCAATCGCTGATAGAGTCAGTACAACTATATAATTCAATCAACCAAATGATCAGGCAGGGTTACGTAAAGCATACTCGACAACAGATCATATTCACACTGTCAATCAAGTGATATAGAAATGCGCAAAATATAAGAAGACCCTATATATAGCCTTCATTGATTGCGAGAAAGTATTTGACTCAATAAAAACTTCAGCAGTCATGCAGGCGCTGCGGAATCAGGGTGTAGAAGAGCCTTACGTAAAAATACTAGAAGATATCTATAACGACTGCGCAACTTCTATAGTCCTCCATAAAATCAGCAATAAAATTGCACTAAGGAAGGGTGTCAGACAGGGAGACACGATCTCGCCAATATTCACCGCCTGTTTATGGGCGGTATTCCGAGGCCCGGGATTGGAAAAAATTTGGGTTAACAGTTAATGGAGAATACCTAAGTAATCTGCCATTCGCTCATGACATTGCCTTGCTAAGTCACTCAGGAAATCAACTGCAAAGCATGATCAATGAGTTAAACAGGTAGAGCAGAACGGTTTACCTAAAAATTAAGATGCAGAAAACCAAAGTAATGTTCAACAGTCTAGCAAGAGAAGAGCAGTTAACAGTTGGTAGCGTGGTGCTGGAAGTGGTAAGGGAATGCGCCTACTTAAGGCAGGTGGTGGCAGCTGATCCGGAACATAAGAGGGAAAATAACTAGAAGAATAAGAATGGGCTGGAGCGCATATGGCAGGTTCTCTCAGATCATGAATGGCGGTTTACCAATATCTCTTAAGAGAAAAGTATGCAACAGCTGTATCTTACCTGTACTCACCTATGGGGAAGAAACGTGGAGGATAACATAAAGGGTTCAACTTAAAATGAGGGCCACGTAGCTATGGAAAGAAAAATGATAGGTGCAACGTTAAGAGACCGTAAGCGGATGGAGTGGGTGAGGGAACAAGCGCGGGTTAATGACATCCTAGTCGAAATCAAGAGGAAGAAATGGGCTTGGGCAGGGCATGTACTGCGAAGGTAAGATAACCGCTGGTCCTTAAGGGTAACGGAGTGGATTCCAAGAGAACGGAAGCGTAGCAGGGAGCGGCCGAAAGTCAGTTGGGCGGATGAGATTAAGAATATTTCAGGCATACGGTGGGCGCAGCTGGAAAAGGACAGGGTTAATTGGAGAGACATGGAAGAGGCCTTCGCCGTGCTGTAGGAGCAGTCAGGCTGCTAGTGATGATGATGACTTTCAATATGCCAATATATGTTATCTCTAAGGATTTGTCTGCGCTATCGATCATTTAAGGTAATGAATTTAGCACGGTTTTCTCCGACTGCAAGAGGCGGTGGTGCTGTTTCTCCATGCATTTTAATCAGAGTCCTCGGTCCTCATTCAGCAGCTTTGCATGCATGTACTGAAGATGCGAATCGATCTATTCTGTTTAGCTTTAAAAGAGTCCTGGACTTGAAGGAGTGTCTGTAGGAACTCTCTGCAGAAACTTGCAATTTTTTCCCAATGTCGCAATGTTAAAGCCATAAAAAAAATATGTTCAAACTCCCGGGTTCGAACCCGACCGCGGCGGCTGCGTTTTTATGGAGGAAAAACGCTAAGGCGCCCGTGTGCTGTGCGATGTCAGTGCACGTTAAAAGATCCCCAGGTGGTCGAAACTATTCCGGAGCCCTCCACTATGGCACCTATTCTTCCTTTCTTCTTTCAATCCCTCCTTTATCCCTTCCCTTACGGTGCGGTTCAGGTGTCCAACGATATATGAGACAGATACTGCGCCATTTCCTTTCCCCAAAAACCAATTATAATTATAATATATATATTCCCTGAGAAATGGACACTCCCGCGCACAAGAACAAATTATGGCAAACACTTAATTTTCTTATACATCATGTTCTAAACAAGTACGAATCAAACCAGCTTAGCATGTATAACCGCCGATCGCATGATTTCAAAATGTAATTTGTAAATAATGTTCCATAACTTCTTACTAAATATTGTAGTAGGTATGCGTATCAGTGTCCTTCTCCCGTACATCATCGACCGACCAGTGTGTCACTTTCAAATGCATTTTGTTTGATAGCAATTCTTTTAGTAGGTTTCAAGTCTCACACTTTGGGACCTCCTTCTGTATTCCAATGTTTTTCTCTAACCTTGTACCATAAACATGTAATAAACGAACCTTAAAACCTTGAAAACCTTGAAAATGTCTTATGTCTATATGAATCTTTTCAACTGTAAATAGTATAATTTGCTACTAGTGTACTCGTATGCGAACTGCCACCTGTATATTTGTGTTTTTTTTTTCACATGACTTTTACATAGGCCACAGGCGTCTTCAAGCTGATACCCTTAGATTTTGACCTGTGGCCTATTCTGAATAAGTTCGTACATTTCCAAAATAAAGTGATATTTTCGAACCTTTTCAAAGCTTACAAATGTGTTATGTTATACCTTATAAATACTATCATTGTGACCCATTGGTGGAAACGACTGAACAGAAAGGAAGAGAGCAGAGACTAACCAGCCCGACCAAGCACTCTTCTTGAATTATTACTCAAGTAGTTCCTGACCGATTTAGAGAAGCAATGGTTGTTTCATTGTATAAAAGTGCTAAAAGCAACGTGGAAAACTATCGAGGTATATCGGTCCTTTTAACTATCGCTCTTATCTTTGAAAAACACATTTACGCTTCAATATATACGTTCCTTGAGGCTAGCGACGTTCTTTCTAACCATCAGTTATATCAGTTAACCATCTTTATTCGAAGGAGAGGAACTCAGCTTGCGTTACCACATTTGACAATAATCAATTTGCATGCTCTCTGTTTTAAACGTCTCTAAAGCGTTTGACAGTGTTGTACTTTGTACCATTACGGCTTTGGAGGTCCCTTCCTGCCTCTTTTATTGAACAACCTCACAAATGGTACAGATCATAGCATTAGGAGAAATTCAAAGTGATCCCATTGTCATCACAAAAGAAGTTCTCCGGGGTTCTATTTTAGCGTCTCTGTTATTTATCTTTATTTAAATGACCCTCGTACTACCACACACCACAGAACGGTTTTTCAATAAGCGTACGATATCATCTTAATTACTCACCATCCTAGCTATGACCAGGCAATCAAGAATCTTCAACATCACATACAGCAAGTTTTGAGCTTGTTACATGAAGCCTTAATTAACGTAAATGTTTCAGAACCTAAGCTAGTTTGTTTTTATAGCCCTTATGAGAAAATGCCTGTTGCTACACCTGTGTCTGTATATTCACCTATTGTAATAAATGCACTTTTTGCCCCCTATCGATTGTGTGCCACCTATTAAATGCCTTGAAATTCATCTCGATACTAATATTCTCTGTAATAAGCATTTAGCTCGTGTATGTTCTGAGCTGCGTAAGGTAGCATGTTTAACGTATTTCATTAAATTTCTATGCCCTTTGCAAATATGTCAATGCTCTAGCTTGCAGTGTATGGCGATATGGTGTAACCTGCTTTTTTCCCGCTTCAGTTTATGGCGTGATTAAATAAATTGTGTCTTGAAAAGTTTGCTTAAATCTTCTTTCTATGGTACGTCTTTGCCTTTGAATACGAATGTCTTTGCACACCTGGCCATTCATAATTTTGATCTCCTGAATAAATTAACAGTGGTTATTTAATATATTAGGACTGAAAAGTTTTGCAGTTTGTGCGCCCCAGTTTCGCCAACGAGAAAGCTTTATTTTGCCTCGTAGGCGGATCAAGTACGGAGAACGTGAATGGCCTTACTACGTACCTTTGGTATTAAACGGCTTGCCTGATGATGCTTTTCTTTTAGTAAGCCGAAAACTTGTAAAACAAAATGTTCTAGAGGAATAGTCTTTAAACTAAGAACGAAAACCACGCAAAGGACGATACACAGGGAAGAAGTAGACAGGATGAGCGCGGACTTGCAACTGTTTATTGAAACACATCTTCCTTCCATCACCAACCCTACGCATGCGCAACAAGCAAACTCTATCTTATCGAGTTCAAGAACTTCAGCTCCTTCTTGTACAGATAGACCGAAGCCTCGCTTACACACTTCTCGGGCCCATATCTATCAATCTGCCAGGCTTCGATGACCTCACGCGTTTTCTGGTCTTTGGCCCTTCCGATTATCTTTGTACGCTCAAAGAGTGGCGTGCATTTATTGTCACAAGAAAGACAGTGTTTCGGCAAATGCATGCCGCTATTAGAGCCCAACGAATTTTTGTGTTCTTGTAGGCGCTTATTAATGCAGCGTCCCGTTTGTCCCACGTAAACTGAGCCGCAACTAAGCGGGATTTCATACACTACTCCCATTCGACAGGACACAAACTTGATTTTGTGGTTTACACCACAGCCTGCTTTTGTTCTCGTTTCATTGTTAGTTAGCGCGCACAAACGGGACAGCTTACAAGGCGCCGAAAAGAAGATTTCCACACCGAATTTTCCTGCCACCCTCTTCAGGCCATGCGAGGTCTTATGTATATAGGGCAGTACTTCAAATTTCCGCCTCTCACGAATGCCAGATTCTCGAGCACTAGAAATTGGGATGACGGTTCTCAACAGAGACCCGGCAGCGGCCTGCAGAAGCGACGAGGGAAACCCAGCACAACTTAGGCGTGCGACTTGAGCGGAAAAGCTGAGTGAAACCTTGTGAAAACAGGACTTCAGTAATGATGACCTCAAGCAGGATGAAGCAATTCCTCTCTTAATAAGCTTAGAGTGACAGGAGTCATAGGGTAAAAGGGCCTTTTTTGTTCTAGGCATGTACATCCAACACAAGTGGTCCGGTTCACTGAAAAACAATCTCAAGTCCAAGAACTGTAAGCAGGAATTCTCAGGCAATTCCACGGTAAAATTCAAACTGGGAGCCTTAGATTTAAAAGACGTTAAAACTTCATTAGTGACCTCTTGTGGGTTGTCATTGGGATTCATTTTTAAGAGTATTAAAAAGTCGTCTACGTATCGGAAAACTCGCGCGATGCGGTCGTCAGTTAGCGCCCGTGAGAGTGAACAGTCAACTTCCGCTAAATATATTTCAGTGAGAACAGGTGCAACACTCGACCCTATACAAATGCCTCGTTTTTGCACATAGAATTTATCCTGAAAACTCACTAGCGTTGAGGAGAGGTACACATTCAACAGTTCCATGAAACCTTCTATCGAAATGCCGCAGGCATTTTGGAACCCCACAACCCCCAAACGCTCTATACAGTTGCTGACCGCCATGAGCAGTTCGTTGTGAGGAACCGAATAAAACAGCTCTTCAATGTCAACCGAGAAGCCATAATTAACACCTGGCATGCTCTCTTTGAAAATTTTCACAATGCCGTCCGAGCTGGTGGTCTTGTAGGGGTCTTCAGGCGACAGACTCTTCAGGTGTCTTTGAAGGTATCGGCTAACAACTGCCTGCCAGGTTCCTCTCTCCGTTACGATTGCTCTAAAGGGGCATTCTAACTTATGACTCTTTGCACTAAAAAACACAGTGAGCACGTGTACCTTGTTACTCATCACTTCATTCTTCATCCGCTCAAGCTTCAAATCATCTAAAAGCGCAACCGCTTTGGCCTTCGCCTTCGTCGGCTTCACATCCGCAACTCGGAAGTTCTTGTTGATCGCTGTTAGTGCCTTCTCCCCGAATAGTTTCCGCGGTAGGACCACGAAGCCGCCTTCTTTGTCGGACAAAAGAACCCGTAGCCCAGAATCACAAATTGAGCCAGCCACTCTTCTCAGCAGGGAAGTGCAGTCCTTCTTTTTCAGATAGGTGTTGCTCACTGAATCAACTCCTTCCGAAAGGCAGCACCCTTTCTCTTCCCCTTCTACCTTGTCAGCGATCCTGTGAACCGAAGCCAAAAGCTCAGGCTTGCTGAGCGGTACTTCCAGGCTGAACTTAGGTCCCTTCCTGAGGACCCTTTCAGTGTCAGATGAAACAGTCGCCCCTCCAAGGTAGATAACAGGCACCTCACCTGTCTGCTTCATTGGCGCCTTAGGTAGGCTTTGTCGTCGCTTGTTCCAAAGGAACTCAGTGGTAGTCTCAGCCAGGTTCTGGTAGTCCTTGAATGTCCTCATGCCGGTAGAGCCTGTCCCCTTCCAAGTGAAGCACACCAACCGCAGCCAGTCCCGTAGTAGTCGAACGTTTCTCCAACATTCGCTCCTTAAAATCTTAGCCATTCTTTTCCAGTGGCCTTCGGAGCAGCCCAGGAAGCCGAACAGTCCCACAACGCTGGGCGGACAGACGTGTTTCCTTAGGCAAAAGCCCAACACTCTTGCCTCGATCGTGGTAGCAGCGATAAAACTCGTGCACATCGTGCATTGATTCTCGAAGGAAAGATGACATAAAACAGAGCCCCATGTAGAAGAAATGAATTGAAGGAGTGTACGATGGGGGGCTAGTTGGTAATCCATGAACTAAGAACGAAAACCACGCAAAGGACGATACACAGGGAAGAAGTAGACAGGATGAGCGCGGACTTGCAACTGTCTACTTCTTCCCTGTGTATCGTCCTTTGCGTGGTTTTCGTTCTGCATTTGCCGAAACACTGTCTTTCTTGTGACAATAAATGCACGCCACTCTTTGAGCGTACAAAGATAATCGGAAGGGCCAAAGACCAGAAAACGCGTGAGGTCATCGAAGCCTGGCAGATTGATAGATATGGGCCCGAGAAGTGTGTAAGCGAGGCTTCGATCTATCTGTACAAGAAGGAGCTGAAGTTCTTGAACTCGATAAGATAGAGTTTGCTTGTTGCGCATGCGTAGGGTTGGTGATGGAAGGAAGATGTGTTTCAATAAACAGTTGCAAGTCCGCGCTCATCCTGTCTACTTCTTCCCTGTGTATCGTCCTTTGCGTGGTTTTCGTTCTTAGTTCATGGATTACCAACTAGCCCCCCATCGTACACTCCTTGAATAGTCTTTAGTTCCGTCTTTGTGTGTGTGTTTATTTATTTTGCGTTGACTTCATTTCTTCTTTGTTGTTTCTTGAAATTCGAGAACTTGTTTTAAATTTTAATGTATACGAATGCTATAGACTTCGCAAACTTCCAGGCACTGCCCTTCATGTCTCCCTTGATTTCGGAAGGCCTGAATTTGTGCTATATTCTTTGAAAATAAACAAATTAATGTTATTATTACTATTATTATTATTGTTACTACTATACGACTCGATATTATTTTGATGAAGCGGAACTTAATACTCCAACAAGCACGCTTACAGCGATAAACGAAGCTCTTCGAAAACCCAAGTACAACAAAACATATATATTAGAAATACACTGCAGTAGCACTGTTCTGTAATAAACTTCGCAACAGTCGTCTCAAAACAGCATTTATGACACTGCACGTTTCTTGCAATGCGTTGTGCGTAGCTTCCGTCTTTCCAAGTAGAGGGCAGAAAAATTGTGCATGGCCGAACGCCGCTCATTAATGCCTTCGGCGCTACAAAGAAATAGGGAGCTGGCAAAGCTTAAGGGAAGCGTACGGTAACTTCTCCGTCCTCAGCACCTTCGAACTTCACGTTCACTGGTCGCAAGCTTCCGTGCTCTAGGTCAAGTCTCCGGCGTTTGGGTACCAGGTGCCATTAAGAGAAGCACCGCGATTCGCCGCTAAGAGGGAGAGTTTTTTACTTCACTGAGAGCTTTGCGGTGCGAGTCATGGACTAGACGAAAGACAAAACTGCCGTGAGTGCAGAGCTACGTGAAATTCTTCTTCGCCGGTCGGGACGGCGCGAGCACAAAACTGTGGCGCAACTCCTTTCAACATGGTAGTCACGGGTAGATGGAAAACTGGGTCTAAGTTCTAATGACTCTGATACGTCGATAGTGCGAGATCTAAAGTCACGGAGCAGCTAGATTTTCAACTCATTTTCTTCTTCGTATGACATCAGGCACTGCAAGACAATACGCCTTGCGACACCAGGACGCACCATGAAACTAAAAAATAAACGTAAAAAATGTTTGTAGTAGCGTAACCACATCTCTTTGGGTCGACGGCGACTATGAGCGCGACGAGAAAAAGGTAGATCTGACCGGCCCATCTATTCGATCGGCTCAATGTCTATCAGTGTTGGGTGGTGTCCGCTACAAGTTCAAAGTGAAGCCGCGAGGTCGCTGCGGCTCTTTCATAACCCAACCGCAGAACCGGCACACGTGACGTGCCCCAAGAGAGAGGCCTGTTCAACTCTCAAATGAGTCTCGCATCCTCTGGGGCATCATCGCTGAACCGCAACCGCCACCGACTGGTAGAGGGCGCTTCGTTATAAGGGAGCGCTGGAGGTTGGCGCCCGGGCACCCTGCTGCAAGCTGTGCGCACACACTCACGCTCGTGTTCACTGATGCACTAACGCACGCGAGCACTCACCCACGTGAGTTACACGCAGCATGCATAAATGTGGGGCAGGCGCTCCTCATATGGCACCGTTAAGACCAGTGCAGCTCGGTAGACGAAGGTCTATACTCGGGACTACACCGTACAGTCGCGAGTTGTGTGCATACATCTGTCGCCGGGTAAACCGGGTGCAACACACCACGGGCAAGCCTTGCCGTTTCAGAGCAAAGTAACGGAATAAAACGAAGAGATAAAATGAAGGAATGAAACCGTGCATGGGATTAATTTCGGTTGCACATTTATTTCCAAGAAAACCGTAATAAAAGATTGGTGCCAGAGCTTCGCTCAAAAAGTTGGAGGGCGTAGTCATTAACTTGACTGTGGACATGCTTGAAAACGGAAACATTTGTTCCGCTTTGTGATTAAACGCTTGCTGAGAAGCAACGAAGTGGCCGAACAGTCCCGCTGCGCGATGTTCTCCGCGTCTGTCTTGCTGGACAAGCCCTTGAAATGCATGCCTGTGGATGGTTATGGCTATATGAAAGAACGACACTTTCGCCTCCACTGTAACGCCGCCGCTGCGACCGGGAATCGAACACGCGCCTCGTGCTGAACTATCGAACGCCGTAGCCACTGTGCCACAGCAGTGGGTTCATAGCTGCGTTATTGCACGCAACTACTGCGTTATGGAGAGAAAGAAGAGGGAAAGGGGGAAGGAGCGCAGAGACCTCACGCGAGCGCCGGCATAGCGTGCGCGCACGTTCACGTGTATACTGCGGGGCCGTGAACGGCGCCACGCGCGGTCTGGGCTCTTGCGGCAGACTGAGGGGACCCAGGAGAGGCATTCGTGTCATCTCGAATCAAGGGCGGCAGCGGCGGTGGGTTCGCCGGCGGGGTTTTTCGCCCCACCCTCACCGCCGTCTTCAACCACACTCGAGGGGATATATGCAGCCCCCGCTGTCCTTGCACATTGCTCGCACGTGCCCGAACGCACGCACGCGTTTCGTTCGGGGCCGCGCTGCCACCATGTTCCGTTGCCCGCTGCGGAAAGAAGTTGTCCCTTGACGTCGGTGGCTGCCAGCGGCAGCTGTTGGGGTCGCTGTTGCTGCCGCGCTCGCCCGCCAACGCTGCGGCCTCGGGTTTTATCTCTTGATTCTGTTTTCTTTCCCTTTTATGTGTGTGCTAGAGCCGCAACTCCTCGTTGTAGTTCTATGCAAGGGACGAAACAGCCCTCCTTTCGGGCGCGCCGTGGGAGACGCGACTTCGATCTCTTTCAGAAATGAAGATTGCCATCAAAGAACAAGCGAGCTTTTCTACCTCAATGATTAAAAAAATTTAACTTGGCCGATAATTCCGGGTCTTCTTATCCGTGAAGTAATTATTGATGTTTATCAATTTTTTTTTGCTCTTCCATTATATAAAGAGAGTGGAAAATTCCAGCTTCGAGTTACCCTATACCGTAGGCATACTAGTATATTGATACAAAGCTAACTGCGAGCTCTGGTCGTGCTATGTTGGGTGGACAGGGGCGCGCACATCTTTCTTTGATAGCTTGGTGCTCGACCTGATTTAAGGGAACTAAAACGACGCGAAAATAGGTGTAGAGACTACACAAGCTCTTTACATGCTATCCTTTTTGCAGTGTTCGAAAATGACCCCAGACAATGAAACACAACTTCCTACGCTCGAACCATCTTGCGGATGCTTATGCCTCGCCTATCTTTCCCTCGCAGCATCGACGCTGTCTACTTGCCCGGTGTGCGACAACGCGAGCCGCTGCGCAGACAGACGGATGAATGCGTGAACACAGGCACGCAAACACCGGCGTCAGGGGAGAGCCAGTGGAGAATGGAAAGAGGGGGCGGGACCGGAAGCGGGGACGCGGCCGTGTTGAGTCACTTGAACCCCGCGGTGCTTACAAGGGCCATCAAGTTTACAGGTTGGGACAGCCGCGGGTGATTAGGACCCCGCGCCTGTTGGTGCAGTCTGGCGATGTGGGAGGCCTCGTCGCGAGGACTCTCCGGGCAGCCGACGGCTGGATGCGAACCTCGCGAATGAGTGCGGATGGCTGAGCGTGGACGCGTCGGTCCGCTGATCTCATCGACGCCGCGACGCGTTCCGCCTTCGTTTCTGCACCGCCGGAAACTCGCGTAAAGGGTGTCGAGAAGCCCGTCACTGCGTTTACACCCCCATAAACACCGATCCATTTGATGTGTAAGTTTTTTTTCTCGGCCGCTGGCGAGGAATAGTCTTATCAACCTCAGCATATTTTACTGCTATATAAGTTCATGCCGTACCCGCATCAGAATATACTCTTCGGTGCCCAAACAAAAAGCAGCATATACAACTTATCAGTCGCAGTTTTCTGCCACCTAGGTAAATGAAAGTCTGATAATCCGTATTCTTACTAGGCGTAGTTAGTCACTTATATTAACTGGATTGAGTTGGTTGGATTGAGTGACAAATTGTGACAGCGTTGTGCGAGTGTGTGTGCTATGCCTTCTTCCCCTTCTCTCTTCCTCCTTTTAGCCCCCTAATTCCTTCTTCCCCAGTGCAGGGCAGCCAACCGGAACCCCTTTCTGGTTAACATCCCTGCCTTTCCCTCCTCCTCTTTATCTATCTATATTAACTGGATGTCATTAGCCCAGCTTTTTTCATGCTTTGCGTGCCAAATAACCGGAGTGCTTGCTGTAGTCGTATACAAGTCAATGAAAAAGCGGTTTTTTTTCCGTCAAGGGACCCCCTTCCAGCCAATGGTGTCGGCTGACTCTTATGAACCCTGCTGCGTGACAATGCAGGGAGCGGCAGATAAAAGGGGATTGTCCCCTCCTTGCATTGCCGGAAATAGTCCCCCATCTGTACTGTCACGCCACACTGCGTAGTCATGCTACCCACGCTAGCAGGTTCATGAGAATAGGCCGACGCCATTGGCTGGAAGGGGGTCCTTTGACGGGAAAAAGCAGTTTTTTTCTTGGCTTGTATCCGACTGTAGAAAAGGCAGCGACCTAAAATTTATACGAAGGCAAGGTTCACACCACTATAAGGCTGCAGGTTGTTACGACTGGCTGGTAGGGTGAAAAAAACTGAACTGATGTGTTGGTCTCGACTGTTTTCGACAAAAGTTTCGACTCGTGTTAAACAAGCCGGGTCTCATTTAGTGAGCATGCGTCTTAGGGACACAGCAGCTGAAGGGACAGTATCGAAAAATAAGGCACAATACCAGTTGCACAGTTTCGCAATGCGTTTTCTTTCTAAAGCGAATTACGCACGACGCCTCGAAGTGCTAATTACGTTGGAAGGAGAAGGTGCTGGCTCCAGGTTATAGCACTAACACCGACTTGCGCCAACTGTGCATGCGCACACGACCTTCCTATTCAAACAATCCAACACCAGCCAGCCCAACGTCGCTCGCAGGCAGTCCAGAGGTTTCGCTACGCTGCAATGCACTGGGGATGCGTCGGCGCTCGCCCACGGCGTAAGGGAGACCACACGCTGCGTACAGCTCTGCAGGAGCATCGTTCTCGCTAAGCCTCGTTATAGGCCGACCCCGAGGAATAAAACAGCCCCGGAGCAGGAAACCTAAGACGAACCTTTCCCTGACTCCTGCCTGAGCCACAAAGGGAGAGGGTGGGATAAAGAGGAGGAGATAGCCACCGCAGACACGCCATAAAAACACGGCGCGGCACATCCCAGAGGTCGCTCCAGCCTCAGAAGTAGACACGGGGCTGCGCGGAGATATA
>JARKHS020017082.1:0-45000 GCA_030143305.2 Amblyomma americanum | reverse complement strand
AACATGGTTAAGTGCATCATGGTGACTGGTGCTTTGCAGTTTACTACGCGGCTGCTAGGTTCGCCAGTATATTTAGCCTCCCTGGCCCTCTTCCTCAGCCCTCCCCCTGTAACCAACCACAGCACTAACACACGTATGCCTCAAAACTGGGACCGCCACGAAGTGGATATTTAAACGCTCTCTCACTCCTTCAATCTCCTTCGAAGCCCAGCAACTTCGTAATTTTGCCTAATTTCTCCAAACAGCCAACAGGACGTGTTCCAGTCCTCCCATCTTTGATTAATTACTGTCGGTCGCGCTCGGCTGCTGATATCAAGGTCGATGGATGGAATTCCGGCCAGGAGTCCAAATCCTGTAGAGGCGAATGCACGAGCCGCTTGTGCGCTGTGAAAAGCTGATCAAAGTTTAACAAGCCCAGGTGGTCTGAATTGGTTCACAGCCTTCCACTTGTTATACAGTATCGTTTCGTCTGCAGACCCCTCAGCAGGTTTCATCAGCATCATCCGCCTGGCTACGCCCACTGCACGACTAAGGCATCTCCCGTAGGAAAGTAGCCAAGCAAGGAAAGCAAAACAAAACAAAGCAAGCAGGCAGGCAGGCAGGCAGGCAGGCGGGCAGGCAAAGCAAAACAAAGCAAGCCGCAAGGCAGGCAGGCAGGCAGGCAAAGCAAAGCAAAGCAAGCAAGCAAAGCCAAGAAAGCAAGCAAAGCAAGCAGGCATGCAGTCAAGGAGAACTGCAGGCAAGCAGCAAGGCAGGAAAGCAAAACAAAGCAAGCCGACAGGCAGGAAAGCAAAGCAAAGCAAATCAAGCAAAGCAATCAGGCAGGCAAGCAGCAAGGATGCAGGCAAGCAGGCAGGTGGGCAAGGCAGGCAAGCAAGCAACAAGAAAGCGGAAAGCAGGCAGATAATAAAAGCAAAGCAAAGCAAGAAGGCAGACAACCAAGCAAGCAGACAGGCAAGAAAATCAAAGGAAGCAGGCAAGCAGGCAGGCTGGGGGCGGGGGGACTGGTGGGCGTGCAGGCAGGTGTCAAGAAGACAGGCCGCCAGGCAGGAAGGCAAGCAGGCAGGCAAGCAGGCAGGCAGGCAGGCAGGATGGGAAGCAGGCAGGCAGGCAAAGCAGGCAAAGCAAGCAAGCAGGCAGGCAGGCAAGCAGGCACGCAAGCATGCTAGCAGGTAAGCAGGCAGGCAGGCAAAGCAAGCAAAAGAAGCAAGGCAAGCAGTCACGTAAGCGTGCAAGCAGGTAAGCAGGCAGGCAGGTGGCAGGCAAAGCAAAGCAGGCAAGCAGGCAGCCAGGCAGGCAGGTAAAGCAAGCAAAGGAAACAAAGCAAGCAAGCAGGCAGTCAGGCAGGCCTGCAAGCAGCCAGGTAAACAGGCAAGCGGGTAAGCAGGCAGCCAGGTAGACAGGCAGGCAGCAAAACAAGCAAAGGAAGCAAAGCAAGCAAGCAGGCAGTCAGACAGGCAGGTAGGCAAACAGTCAGGTAAGGAGGCAAGCAGGTAAACAGGCAGGCATGTGGCAGGCAGCAGGCAGGCAGGCAAGGCAAAGCAAAGCAGGCAAGGCAGGCAAAGCAAGCAAAGGAAGCAAAGCAAGCAAAGCAAGCAAAGCAAGCAAAGCAAGCAAGGCAGGCAGGCAAGTAGGCAAGGCAGGCAAAGCCGGCAGGCAGAGCAGGCAAGGCAGGCAAAGCAGGCAAAGCAGGCAAAGCAGGCAAGCAGGCAGGCAGGCAGGCAGGCAGGCAGGCAAGCAGGCAGGTAAGCAAGCAAGCAGGTAAGCAGCCAGGCAGGCAGGCAGGCATAGCAAGCAAACGAAGCAAAGCAAGCAAGCAGGCAGTCAGGCACACTGCTAACACAAATACACCCAAATGGGAGTAAATGGCTTGTCCTCAGCAGTGCCAGCGGCGGAAACGGGCAGTAGCGGCGGGGCCGCCGGCAATCCAACTTGGGAAACTGCGCTGCCCTAATGTGACCCCGCGTCGCGCGTTCTTTTCGCCGTCTGCAAGCCCAGCGGCGCCGTAGGCGAATGCGGCAGGAGTCGTCTGCTTTTGATGTACGAGCTCGCTTGCTTGGCTACATTCGTAGATAAAGGGATATAGCATTAGAATCAATAGTTCAAAACTGAAAAGGAGTCGCGGAGTAGTTTTCACGGTCACACATCACACTACATTTGACTAAATACCAGAGCACAATAAGTTAAAAATTAAAACACCCTGAAGGTGGTTTGGTATGGCAGTGTTTGACTTTATATTCACTTCTTTAAGGTTTGGCATTTCAATATGACTGAGAAAAAATGTAGCCTCATCAGCTCAATTAAGAGCTCAGCGTTGAAACTATATTCTATGAGAGTTCCATGTTATGTAACGCACTATAATCTGTGGCAACACACCGCGAGAACCACACTGAAAATAGCTGTGAGAATTAGGCCTAAGAAGGGGCTCTAACGGGGTGGCGACACTAACAACGGAAGGTCAGGTATCGTTAGAGCACTGTAAGCTTCACAAGAGCAGTTCATTTATGCAGCTTACTGTAGTGGTAAACGGCTACAAGCCGATATCTCGTACCGCGGCAAGCGCGCGTGAAGGAGAAGTGAGCAGAGATCCAGCGAAGGCGGTAACCAAGGGGTCGTCACTCACAGCCATTACCAGACGACTGGCCATAAGCAGACGAGGCGCTAGGTGGCGAGGCAGATGGCGCAAAATGGTCTTTTTTTTTTACTCCTTTGGGGACTTGGGACGCATCGAGATCAAGAAACTCCATTTAAAGATCGGAGTTATAAGAAGGAGAACCCTTCTTTATACCACATTATTTAGCGCAGGAAGTAAAATAGCAGAAGCAGCTGGCAGGCAGGCATGAGAGCTGGTTGGCGTGCAGGCACGAGGACAGGCAGGCAGGCGGGCTGGCAGGCGGGCTGGCAGGCGGGCTGGCAGGCGGGCAGGCAGGCAGGTAGGCGGGCAGGCATGCGGGTGGCGGGGGGGGGGGGGGGGAGGCATGAGCAGGGCAGGGCAGGGCAGGGCAGGGCAGGGCAGGGCAGGGCAGGGCAGGGCAGGGCAGGCAGGCAGGCAGGCAGGCAGGCAGGCAGGCAGGGCAGGCAGGCAGGCAGGCAGGCAGGCAGGCAGGCAGGCAGGCAGGGCAAGGAAGCAAATGAAGAAGCTAGCTATTTCCCCGGCTCTCCAGCTTGCCGCGGAGCGAATAAGAGGCAGCGAAAGCTGCGCCACACCACTCGCACCTTCATTCATGAGAGTGGCCACTTCCAAGGCCGTGAGGACAAGGACAGCCTGGCAGCGTTACTATACGGGCACATACTGATTGATTGGTAAGCAGGCAATCGCCGGAGTTTCGATCATGACATTGCACGCCGGCAGCACAAAGTCAACAGAGTACGCTCTTCTTTTAACGCTGCCTCTGTAAAAGCAGAGCACTAATCTATCCATTTGCCGTGTGCTTGCTGCTGCAAAACCAACAGACAGTGATTAACGATGGACACGATGAAATGTGTGTTTCGTGACATGAATGGAGTATTAACAACGGCACAAGTTGCAGCAATAGAGGCTTTAGGTGTATGAAGCCACAATTTCTTAGAATTTTCAAATTCGGCACAACCTCGCAGCCAGTTTTGGTGATAACGAGCATTTGTTTTTCTTCTGACGTTTTGATCAGAGAGGATTTCTTTGCGCGGCGTAAACAGAATTCAACCCTTTCTCCTGGTGCGTTCCTTTCGAAAAATTGTCTGTTATTATCGGCCACCAAGTTAATGTAGCACAGAAAGCTCTGCACTGCTGGCAGAGCCTTGCGAGTCGAGTCACCCGATCTCTTGGTGTCAAAAACTGCACACTGCTACTTTATTACTTTCTCCACCCCATGTGGCACTCATTCTGAAATGCCAAGGAAATTAGTGTGGATTGATTAAAAAAATGAGACAGAAAATGAGACAATGATAACGCTAACAATGAGACGTATCAGCCCTATGGATTCCAGTAAAGACTAATTCTCATGAATTGTATTTTAGGGTTTGGGTTACATATGTGCGAGCATCGACGCTTAATGGGTTTTTCCCATACAAAACTAAAAAAAGTATAAACATCTTACGCCATTCAGCTTTCCATATAAGGAGGACAAACAATAGCATTATGTAGCAATGATAACTTGGGAAGTCTTATTATTGAGCGAGCGCAGTGGCTTAGTTAACGCGCACGAGGTCGCAAGCATTCGAACCTAACAGTCGCGACAGTACTTCGATGCAGGGTAATCACAACGAACTGCAGTGTACTGAAATTTTCATGCACATTAAAGAACCCCAGGTGTTGCAAAAAAGCTCGCAACCCTCCAGCATGGCGCAAGCAATAAACGAACGCGCAGATTCCACGCGACAACAAAATCTATATGAGAACAAACTATGCTGTTCGTTAGTTTGTGTTTCTGGAGTGGCGTTATTGTTTCTGCATGCTGGCTGGTGCAAACAACTCTCCGCCGCCATCAACTACGATATCATTCTATTTTGGCTACTTTAACAGGCCGTCGCTTATCTGTTCTGCTCATTAGGTGCCCTGCCTAATTTCATTTCGCAGGTCTGGTTTAGACCGCGGTGTCATTAATACACGTTTTCTTTCCAAACTGCTCTATTTCTGCTTGAAAACTAATATGCTGTAAATCTTCCTGCCGGCTACACGCAGTCCATAACGTTTTAGAATGTCTAGTATACAACACCCACTGCTACACGCTTTGTTGGTGATTGTTGGCTTGCTTTGTTTTTCTTCTGACTCAAACGTTGCATTCACCAGTGGTCCGAATGGTGGCGGTCACCTAGTGCAGCGTAGCCATGAAAAACTTAGCAGAGTGAAGTTGTAAATTATCCAAACGCTGATTTCTGATGAGTCGTACGCCGTTTTGCACTGGAAGGCGGTACAATCTGAGTATTATGATATTGTTATCGCCATTTCCTCTCTATTCCTCTTCTTGCTTCCTTCTTCATGCTGTTTTATTTCTACACATGAGTTGACCTACTCTCCCATGAGCCTGAAGAACGCTTGCAGTATGAATAAACAATTAAAACAAATTACTGCAGCCACGCACTTGTACATGCTGATTGAGAATGTGGTCCTTCAAAAAATGTCCTCTGTGTTGTGGATGTTAAGAGTATAATTAATGTAGCCATGCCACCGCTCACTGCCGCCGCTCACTACACATTTTTGTGGCAGCCTAGTAAACTCCTGTGATATTACACTGACAGTCAATACGTAAGAGGCCTTTTTGGTGCACTGGCCCAGCGATTTCGATTCCCTCGCCGTTTTCAGCGGCGTAGAGACTGCTGCGAAAAACTACGGTTACAGTGTTTCGTGCGTGCTTTTGTGTTACAGTCGCCTTAGCGTGTTTACTCAGGTGGTGTGCAGTGACGTCATGTACCACGCTTACGTCATCACGAACAAACAGCTAAGCAAGGAAAACCCAGAACGACCACGAGGCGCGCGCAGACGCACTCCGGCGGTGCGACCCCAGTACGTGCCCAGCGGAGCGGACGGGCGTCGACTGGCGGGTCCCCTCGCGGGAGATGAAAGAAGCGGGGACGAAGCGAGCCGACAGGGCGCAGATTTGGCTCTAGGCTGAGCACCTGGATCAACGGAGATTAGCGGCATCTTTGAGGCCCGGGATTAAGGCGCCGGGACACATCCCTCGCCTCCTCTGCACGACGGTGGCTGTCGCCCAGGCTTCTATCCGCAGCAGCCTCTGGCTCCCCGCGTATTGCTCCACGCAATGTCGCTTTGTTTTGAGTTCCCACGTTCCCGCGGAGCCCCTGCTAGCTCTGAGGATAGCACAACTGCGCCTGCACGCTGGGTGCATCCATGTAAGGTCCACTGAGGCGGGGATCAGCCGGGTGCGCTGCAGACGCGAGCACCGTGGTTAGGGCAACACGCCTGAGCCCTCTGCCTGAACGTGGGACTGTGTCGAGTGCGGAGGCGCTTACGAGCGTGCAGTTTTCTTTCCTTTCACTGAGGGAGTGTCAGCGTTCCTGTGCATTGTACGGAAAACCGCAGCGCTATGGCCATGTCGTATAGCTCTCGGTCGACGTAATACTTGAGGCTGTGCGTGCATGCGTCGCAAGATGTCGGTATCTGAGATCAGTCATCGATCTTCTAATCGTACAGCGAGGCATCTATGAAGATATAGATGAGCGTAGTTGGAAAGCAGTGCACATGAAGCATGCATGAACGAAGTGGACCTCACAGAGCATAGGAGCGCGACTTCCTTTCGCTCTCATCATCCATTCACCCCGTGAGACCTTTCAGGAATTTGTTGCCGTGAGATTACTCGTTGGCTTTAAAGGCAAGTGAGACCCACGCCTTCCCACCACGCCACCTAAGTGACTGTGAAGCGTTGGTTGTGGCAGCGGTCACATTTCGGTCAAGACGAAATGCTGATTGCGATCAGAGATTTTGGTGCACGTTAAAGAGCCGGATATGGCTGAAATCAGCGCGGTGGCTGGAGCTTTGCACAATGGGTGCTTCGCCTCCTAGTCAGCACTGTTGCTTTGTCACGTGAAAACGCACGCGTGCACCTGTCAATACGCAGAAGTTGCTGCCAAACGACGCTGAAACACTTAACAAGGCAGGTCAAAGAGCTCAGGTTCCGAGGGGGACAAACATGCAATACAGGGAATACAGGACGTGCGATTTAGAGCGAAAAGCTCTACTTCTCCCAAGCTCGGCCTGGTGGTCATCTGGCTCTTTTAGATTTGACCTCAAACGGGAGGCGCGCTGCATGTGCAAACTCGCGCGTGGCAGATGCCTCGATCGTCATGTTCATCTTCACCTTCGTCGCCACAGCTGCGCGCTTGGCAGCCACGTCCGCCGCTGCGCTGGCTCCTGCCCGAGCGCTCCTCGTCGACAGTTGTGGCATGGGATGTGTCACGTGATTCGCTCTTGCGCTTGGTAGGCACGTCCGCCACTGCACCGACCGCTGCTCTAGAGACTCGCTCTTGCCCTTGTGGCACGTGATGCATCATGTGATTTGCTCTCGCTGAAGTCTTGAAACAATAAAGATGAACCAAAGTTAAACCGTGTCTAACCATGCTTAACAGAGCTTTCGCTCTGTGTATTCTGGCCCAGCTGAGTTGAGCCACAGCCATTTTTTTCACTGTCTGATCCACAATGTTTCTTCTAAGCGTGTTTATACCTCACTAATATCCAAGGTAGCCCTTCCAAATCAGGTCGAAACTGTCGTTCGAAATCGTGGGAGCAATCTGTTTGGGCAGATTACGAGGTTGCCTATCTGCCTGAACTCTAAATTTAACCTCGCGTTTCCTCTTTTCGCTGATCAAGTTTTTCCTGTCTCCTTTGATTCCTTCGAAAGCGTGGGTTCTCGCTAATCGGAGAATACGCTGTTTGAACGAAAGGCTGCGATGACCTTCAAAAGTAACAAAAGTGTTTATTACAAGAGGCGACCCTCTCTGCTGTCTCCTTTCTGACAGCAATTATTTTGCAAAATTCTTTACTTCCAGCCGAACAAGAAGCAGTTTGGTGGGTCAGTAAACGAATGTACCCGTAGTGCAAGACCTTTCCATGCCTCGTTGCGACACTAGAGCGCCATATCATCCACACAAGCAAGCAGAAATTATGCACTTGCACTGCGGCGTCAAAGCGAAGCATTCAACCTCCTTGCTTGCTCGAAAAAAAATTACTACCTTGTCGCCTTTGGTGTGCAAAGAAGTGACAGTGATAGTGGTGTCACTTTCGTGCAGTGCAAGCTCGGTATTTTCACAATACGTTCGTCACGCGTAGTGGCTCTGTCAAGTTCTAATTGTATTAGTAGAGGCCTGTGGCACATGATAACTTATGCGTATGGCCGATGGCTTTCACTGTAACACGTGGTGTTGTGACGTCATGTGGAGAACCACCGCTCTGTTAGCAACTCGTCACGTGACGGAAGCAATGTCGTTGAGAGCTATAGCTATACCTGCTCTTACATTGCAGTGCGGGAAAGAAAAATTTGAGGCTAGAACTCAATACAGATTATTTAAAGCAAAAATTGTATAGAAAGATCCTTTTTAGGCGTCATGGACGACTTTAAAAGCATAATATAAAAACACGACACCATGATGCCCCATACGGTACAGCAGAGGTACAAAGAAAGTCCAATAGCGCTTTCGCTTGTTTTAGATAAATGTACAATCGAGGATAAGTGTCCAGAGAGCGTGAGCATCAACCGAAGCTGTACGCTACCACCGTTGTTATCTGATGGCTCGATACCACACATCAGGACATAAAAGAAAGATACAAGTGCTGTAATTTGCAGCAATGAAACGGGGTGATCATTGATACACATATAACCTGTGCGTCCAGATAGCCTGTCACGCATCCTGGAGGTGTTTGTCTCATTAGTACCTCCTCCAGCTGGTCATCAGAAATCGCGTACCAAGTGGGACCCACAGGTGACCGAGCAGTTCTTACAGGATTGCATTTCTTTCTACAGCACACAACTTATGTTGTTGACCGTGAGCATCCAAATTTAAGTCGACGCTTATTCTATTGGAGCCGTAGAGTCCGCTCGACTAATTTGAAGTCTCTAAGCTCCAGCGATTCCATAAGCGATGAAACGAAGCCGAAGCCTCAGCACAGTAATCCGGAAAACTTGACGAGCACGTTTACTCGTCCGAACGTTAAATGAGCGCCTAACGATAAACCCTGCAATAAGAGCAGGGAAAACGCCCATCATGCGCCACGTCAGCAAATGCGTGAGCTATATAGTGTGGCCGTTGCTCACGTTTCTGGCTAACCTGCTTTCATTTTCTTTATTTCTCCATTCATTGTGCGCTCATAGCTTCGAGCTAACGTAAAAGCCAGCAAGAGCAGCGGCACCAGCAGCAGCAGAAGCGTTGGGCGCGCAAGCCGGTGCTTTCGGTAAGAGAGCTCCGTAATTAACCCCAACAGGCCTGCGCGCCCTGCCCGCGCTCATTTTCGCGCCCTCCCTTTTTAAATGAGGCTAATAGAGGGAGACCCAATAAAAACCTTAACGAGCTCTCGGGCGCGTGCGCTCCCACGCCTTCAGCTCCGCGCTCGTTTCGTCCCTAGCACTTTGTAGCCTACAGCCTTTTACGGCTTCCCTTCTGTTTCTCTCCCTAATTCTTTTTTGTTCTGTATTTTACGGGAAAGATGGCGTGGTCCGTGCTCGAATTGGCGGCGTCCTCCGGCAGCGCACCTCCGTGCTTCTTTTGTTTCTTCGCCGTAGAGAGCGTAGGGATGACTTGGAGTCACGCGTTTTCCCCTTTTGGCTTTTCCCTTTCTCCCTCAATGATGTTCCTCCTCCTCCTTTTCTTCCGAAGCGCGCACGCGCCTGATTAATTGCGACCTGCGAAGAGGGGGGCGTGAGGACAGGCCCTGGGGAGTCGAGGGCCGGGGCAATTGAAACGCGCCCGGCGCGTGTCCATGAGGCGGTCTCTACGCTGCCGTGGGCCCCGAGTGACTCTGCGCAAGTTGCGGCGGCCGCTCGACGTACGCTGCGTGGGTCGACGGCGAAGCTCGACCTCGGGTGCGCTCGCAATTACGGCGGCACGGACCAATTGTGTTAGGCCGGCCAATCATGGCCGAAAAGGGCTGGCGGCAGCTCGGCGTATACCGTTCGTTCAGTGTGCCAGTCCCCCCTTTTCCCACTTCCCCCTCTTGCTCTGCCTCCCACAGATGGAATGGGACGACGCAGAGGTCATGAATTCGGTGAACACGGACCGCGGGTCTTGCTGCGCACCGGGCACAGAATGCAGATGGAGGGTAGAGAGGGCCACTACTTTACCTCCGGTTGCTGAGTTGTCGGCACCCTTCCTTATAGACCGTTCCCTGTCGCTCTTTGTATTCCGAGCTAGCCATTGCGTGCAGCGCACACCAATGGGCTGACGGCAGGAGAACCTCTTGGTCGCCGCTGTTCGCATGAAGAAAAAAGCAGTAGCCTCGTGTTCGGACGGTCTCAATCTTTTATGATCCTCGCAAGCAATCACAGCGACAGAAAATAACAGAGATCACCACTGGTACCGAGCTTCGAGAACGACGCAATACGGACGCGTCATCGCCAATTAGGGAAGCCAACGCGCATTAAATGACCAGATAGAAACGTTCAGACCTGCGCTCTAGTTAGCTGCTCCAGCCGTTCAAGGCACTGCCTGTAACTTCTTCCCCGCATTCCAGCCGCGAATGAAAGCGCGCAGTGCGCTGCTGACTACAGTTCCCGGTACGGTGTAGGGAAGAGGTTCGAAAGAGTGTTTCGCCGGGTCATCCCGTGGAGAACTTAGTTGGCTCCGCGCTCTGATGAGCTCGTAACGCAGCGGGTGAGCGCCGGGCCTCCAAAGGTCTCCCGGTATTGCTGGCAGCGGGCCTTCCTGGTCCTTCCCAGTTGCCGTGTCCATAATGCACCTGTCAGCCAGACTCGTATGCGAGGAGGCTTGGGCAATGGCCTCTTCCACGGCCTTCTCAGGGAGACCACTACAAGCTTGTAAGTGTAGTACAATCAGGTCACGACATGGTTACCTATGGCAGGAAAAGAGAACTGAGCTTCTTGTTGCGGACATATTTAATCAGCTTCGGACACAGCGGTAAGGATGCAAGACCTATAGTAGGTGGAGCTTGGGATGTCAGGCAGCGCCACATACTCTACATTAAGACTGGGTGGAAATTTAGTGCATCTTGCACGGTTTTCTTGAAAGGCATGGTTGTTAGAGTAAATTATGTGAGGTGTTTCAGGGAAGCCCGCCACTAATTTTATTAAACTTGAAACATTTTTAAAAACTGATATGGCAATTGCTAAGGACTGACTACAAATCTCTAATTGGAAGTGTTCCTGCTAAGGTGGCTGCACATGGCTCCAGTGAAAAATCTCGCCATCCGCATAAATACGTTCCTTATATCAAGAGAACTGACTTCCAACCATCTGAAGAAGCTCCCGAGGCTCATGCGCCGTCTGACTGTGTGGCAGTAAGCAAACGTCCTTCAGTCATCCCGGCAGCTGGACTGGGCTCCGAGGCTAGGCCCAGAGCCACCGGTGACGCGCTGGCAGAGGTGGTTTCGCCGGCGTCGGTTCCTGCTCCCTGTCCATCAGCGGCAGCGCACATCCCGCCTTCTTCAAATGCTCCTCAGCCCGTGAGCGATCTGCCCTCTGGGCGGAACTCGGCAATAGCTGCCCAGCCTCTACTGCTGGATGGGGCATCAGCCGTGCAGCGTGAGGAGGAGAGCTCTCCAATGGATCTGTCTTCAGCACCTCCATCCGCGCCACCGTCTTCCCGCAGTTCTCAAAAGCGCCCATCAGGAGACACTGCGCAGGATTCGTCTTCTGCCAACTCCAGCTCAAAAGGCAAGCGTTCCTGCCCAGCGTATGCCAACCAGGTGGCTATGCCGACATCGGGATCGGTATCGTATAAAGTGGCCAATAAAGCTCTGGCAGCCAAAAGTCTGACAGACATTCCAAACAGGATTCTTCAGGCGAATCTGGACGAGTGTCTTGGGACCAAAGGTTTTCGTGGCTTCACGTCTAGAATGAAATTTAATACCATCGCTGTTTGGCTCCCGACTTTGGCTCCCGAAGGGAACGGCTAGCGTATGCGATGACTTTCTCCAGCCCGTCGTTTTTTTTGAACGAGAATGGCACCTAGGCAAACGCTGCTTGAGTCGGTATGAACTTCAGTATCGGCGTTTTCATCAAAATACGCGAGGATCGGTGGTGACTGTAAATGACGCTGAAGTTCTTTGAAGGCTTCTGCTTGCGGCGCTTCCCATTCAAATGATCCGTCTTCCTTCGTCAGTTGGGTCAGGGACTCGGCGATGGGCGAAAAGTTTTTCACAAATCGTCGGTAATTTGCGCAGAATCCGAGGAATCTGCGCACTGCTTTCTTATCGGCCGGCGCTGGAAACTGTTCAATTGCAGCTGTTTTCTGCGGGTCTGGGCGTACTCCAGCCTTGCTAACGATGTGGTCTAGAAATAGCGGCTCTTCGTAGGCAAAGTGGCACTTCTCTACTTTCAAGGTTAGGCCAGACGACTTGATGGCGCCTAGTACTGTTCGAAGTTTTTTGAGGTAGTCTTCAATGTTCGAGGCTAAGACAACGACGTCATTTAAATATACCAGACAAATTTGCCACTTCAGGCCGGCCAGCACTATACCATTACTCGCTGAAACGCCGCTGAGGCGAAACAGAGACCAAATGGCATCACCTTGAACTCAAAGAGCCCATCCGGAGTGATGAATGCTGTCTACTCGCGATCTCTTTTGTCGACCTCAATTTGCCAGTAGCCGCTCTTGAGGTATATAAATGAGAAATATTTGGTGTTGCAGAGGCGGTCCAGTGTGTAGTCGATGCGGGGGAGGAGGTTGACGACGTTATTTTTTATGTTGTTCAAGCGGCGGTAATCAACGCCGAATCGAAGTGCGCCGTCTTTCTTTCTCAGTAGAACAACCGGTGCCGCCCAAGGGCTGTTTGATGGTTGGATGACATCGTTGCGAAGCATTTCTTCGACTTGGGGCCGGATGGCTTGTCGTTCTCGCGGTGACACACAGTTGGGGCTTTTGACGGAGAGGTCGGGCGTGTTAGTCGATTATAATGCGATGCTTGGCAATTATCGTTTGTCGGGCCTTCGGCGATGACGAAAAACACTCGCTGTAGCTTCGAAGCAGATTGCGGATCTGGTCTTGTCTTTTCCGGGGCAGGGCTGGGTTGATGTCGAAAGTGGGCGAGTTGTTTTGGTCAGGCGAATCTTGTGCGGATGTGTCGGAGAGAACGAAGGAGTCTCGTACGTCGGATATTTCGTCGAAGAAAGCAATCGTCATTCTGCTGTTAATGTGCCGGTATTCTTCGCTGAAGTTAGTGAGCACTTCCGCCTGGCCATTGCGGAAATGTGCGATGCCTCTTGCGATGCTGATTCTTCGGCCTAGAAGCAACTGCATGTTCCCTTCGATGATGACTTCAGCGTTAATGGCTTTCGTGGCGCCTACGGTCACGATAACGATTGAACGGGGTGGGACGCTCACTACTTTCTCCAGGACACTCAGGGCAACGTGATTTTCTATAATTTTCATCGAAGGGATGGCCTCGTCCGTCTAAAGCGGGATCAGCTTGGATCGCAGGTCGATGATCGCTGATGCTCATTAAGGAAATCTATGCCCAAGATCACTTCGCGGGAGCATTGCGGTAGCACAACAAAGGTCGCAGAATAGGTATGTCTTTTGACAGTCACTCGCGCTGTGCATCGCCCTGATGGCGTAATGAGGTGGCCCCCTGCGGTGCGAATTTGTGGGCCGTCCCAAGCCGTTGTGACTTTTCTCAGCTGCGCAGCGATTTTTCCATTCATCACCGAGTAATCGGCTCCTGTGTCGACTAGAGCGGTGACTTTCCGGCCGTTGATAGTCACTTCTAAGTCAGAGGTCCTGGCACTTGCATTGGACGTCGCTCTTGGCGTCGGGTCACGGCTTCATCGCGTATGCGAGTCGCGGGTGGGGCGTGTGGTCCAAGCTTTTCTGGGTGGCGGCGTTGGTTTGAAGCCAGTTTGCGTCGTGATCGGGGTTGTCATTTTGTGCGGCGTCGGAGCAGCGAGTGTAGGTTCTTCATGTGGCGTAGCGGGGGCAGCGTGTTCATGGGGCGTGGTCGGTGGAGGATCTTCAGAGTTTCGCTCGTGTTTCCCCTATGGAGCTTGGAGACCTTCCTCGTACCGCGGCTGCTTAGCTGCGGCATGGCGACTAAAAGCGCGAAGTTGTCGGTGATGGTGAGCGCGAAAGGCGGTTCGGCGTGTACTCCTATCGACGCAGATACTTGTCGATTTCCTGCGGACGTCGGCCTAAGCGTGGTCGTGGGGCGTCAACGGCAAATCCTCAAAAACCGATACGTCGGTACGGGCAGTTACGAAGAATATGCCCGGCCTCACCGCAATGGAAGCACAATGGCTGGTTATCGGAAGTCCTCCAGGCGTCGCATTTCCTGGGGCTTGAGCGTCGATGATAGGCTGGGGGGGGGGGGGGGGGGGAGGCGGAATTGTGGAACAAGTGGCTCATCTCGGAGAGGACGTAGTGGTTGCCGTTGGGGCTGAGGAGTCCTTCTTGCAGCGGCGTAGGCCATGGCCTGAGGTTCAATGGCCGTCGGGGTGCCAAGTGCCTGTTGCACTTCTCCCCGGACCACGTCAATGAGAGCCGCTGCTTGCGGCTCTGGGGAGGATGGAAGTAATCGGAGTAGTTCCTCGCGCACGATTTTTCGGATCACTTCCCGCAACTTGTCGCTAGTGGCGGTCTGGTCGTCATGGCCGGACACATTGCACAGATAGAGGAAGGGCGGATGTACTGCCGCGCCCGGACGTCGAGGGTCTTCTGTATCGTGCAGGCTTCTTGCATGAATTCCTCGACTGTTTTTGGCGGCTGGCGGACGAGGCTGCCAAAGAGTTGTTCCTTTACGCCGCGCATTAAAAACTGAACTTTCTTTTCCTCGGTCATCTGGGAATCGGCGCGGCGAAAGAGGCGCTTCATCTCATCGACATAACCATGGACGGACTCATTCGGAAGCTGGATCCTGGACTCTAGGAGTCGTTCGGCTCTTTCTTTCCTCCCGACACTGGAGAATACCTTCAATAGTTCCCTCTTGAATGGCTCCCATGTCGTTAGGGACATGGGAGCACCTCCACCAGATGTCACGTGGTGGTGACGGCAGTCAAAGGAGCGATGAAGACAGACAAAAGTTCTAAAAGAAAACTGTTTATGGGCTGACTTGCGCCCACAATGGACTGAATCACTCGGCGGCGGCGAAGCAACAAGCGTGCTCGGCAGTCGTCGAACAGAGTGCCCGCCGCTGTCGGCCGTGCTCAGTTTAAAGCTGATAGCGATCTTTCTAGATAAAACGTGCAATGTTGCTAGAACATTCTGGAACAACGTAGAATCAGCTCTGCCTGGCTGCGATCAATCGAGATAAATCTAGTCGCGTCTTGCGTGGCAAACAAAGCGATAAAGCGGCGTGGCTGCAGATTTGATGAACAAACACTGCAAAGATTCGCTTCAATACAGACGTGAGGCAGAGAAAACTGCAAGTAGGGTCTGAGTCCGAAAGCAAATATGTAACTGACAACTTAAACATGATATAAACGAATTTCAGTTCTTTCAGTCCAAACTCAGAGTAACGAATGCGTTTCCGCATTTTGTTGGCGCTGAACAACTGTCCTTACGGCAAGCAATTCAATTGGCAACCGTGACCTTCGGTGGAAACTTTACTGCCTACGACAGAAAAGACACCGCCGCACGCTCTGTCCTAGCTACGTGACCTTCACTGTCTGCCGAACGATGCTTCTTTTAGAACACGATAATGATTAAAAGAATTTAAATAATCGATTACCTCTACGAAATAGCACGCGTGGCACGGACGCAGAAGTAGGAACACTGGCGCCGCGATTCGCAATTAGAGGCCTCCCAAGTACGCAAAGGAAACCTCGCTGAGACGACAACGTGACTTGGAAAAGCAGTAACCAATCAATGGGGCTTCCTCTCAGAGACATCGATAAGCATCGGCGGCACAAAATGAAGCACCCTTCTTATCCGAGTCCTTCGCATAATGTCGAGGGCAAACACGGCTGAATATTCAACAAATACAACGAAGCAAGCAAAATAAATAAATACAATAGAGAGAGGAGAAGGTTAAAACACTCGGGGCCGCCGGCGATTACAAGGCGGGCTGCGCACTCTTCGAAGCGCGAGGATATATACGCGACAGAAAGACGCAGAGGCCGTAAGACAGCGAACTAGGAACCATTGGCACGCTCGAAAGCAGTGACATTAGCGCTGTCTTGTAAGTGATTAACGCCCCTCAATTACGTCGCAATTAAAACCAAACTGTGCAGGCAAGCTTTCTTATCCTCCATACCTGGCCCTTTTTTTCTTCTTTTTTGCAGAGGCCATTCATTAAGATCTTCGCTTGTTTACAATTTTCTACCGCAAACGCGGGACTGGCGGCGGAGTTAGCGCGTGCGTGCGCTTAGGTGCATCTCTCTCCCCCCTTTCTTCCTCACCTCCCTTCCCACCTTTCTCTCTCACACGGCTTTGTGTTCGGCCGCGGTTGCCTGAACTGGAGCAGTACTATGCGCGGTCTGCGACCAAAGAATCAGAACATGCACCGAATAAACAAACGGGGGCGAAGCTGAAGGCGCGCTGGCGCGCATACTGCTACTGTACTCCACGCATGCGGCAATGTAAACACCTCTCAAACAGGACTGAATGAAGAAAAAAGAAACCAAACGAGAAAGAGGTGAGAAAGAAGCACGATAAGGGAGAAAGACAAAACCGAAAGAGAGCGCCACGCATTCTAGAATTTGATTACTATCGGCAATCAAACTGTCTCTCGCTTGCGAGGCAAAATCGAGGCCTTTTCTATAAGGTACCGGAACGGGAGAGGCGGAGCGGAGGCGCAACTAATCACGGCGAGGGAAGTGGATGAGCGTTCGCTTCGAAAGTAATTCGCTCCTCGCCGCTCGGTTTCTTTGGGCTTCTTGGATTGCTCGCTTAATCCCGACTGTGTTTCTGCTCCTTTTATTTTCCTCCGGCTACCTCCTTTCTTTACGGTTCTGAGGCGTCGGGGGCGTCGAGGCACAAGAGGCGAGGGCGGGATCTTCCGAGCGGAATGTCTTCGCGTTTCAGGTAGCGGCAATATGAAAGTAAACATTGAAGCATTGAGCATTGAAGCAGAAAATGTTTCGTAAGCTTAAGTGAAAGGCCCACTTTTTCCTTTGTTATAAAAAGTGTTCCAACGGCCGAATAGCACGCGGAATACATTTGGAACTTCAGCGACGAAATAACTACAAAATTCGCTATTGTAATAAAAGCGAGTGTTCGCTTTCGCATTGCGTCCGCTTGCAGTTCGTACTCCAAAAGCGCCGTGCATCTATCTAAGTGCTGTGTGTGAAGGGCGTAGACATAGAGGGGGGGGGGGGGGGGGGTGCAATGTTTGCATGTATGAGGCTTGTAGATGGGAAAGACTTGTAGGCGACTAATACCGCACAGTGAGGTAGGATGAATATCAATATAAAATAAATTTAGATAAATTCTGAACTTGATTTTGAACGCACCGGGCGCCCACTTAGCCTTGAAAAGAAAAGCCACTATACATTTGACTCGAGCCACCCAGGGTGCTGGAGGAAATAGGCATTCTACTTCGAAGTTCAAACATTACGCTTCTGGCGTTCGGTTGACACAGCACGCGAACGCACGCACGCACGCATTAGAAACCGCCTGTCGCTGTCAAGAGCGACACAGATGACCCCGCCTTTATTTATATCGGGCTCATATTTCGCCCTGCCTAGCCGTGTTTTTCGTTGTCCACTAATCACGCCGGTGTCCTGTCACAACAGTCGCAGTCGGCGGGGTCGCTAATGGCTTCGCGGACCTTCAAGTCGCCGTCGCCTGAGGGCGCAGGCCACCTGTCTTACAGCGCGCAACGTGGCTCCCCCTGGTCATAGACACTGGTGTCGTTGGCCGTACGCTGTGGCAGTGTACCTGGGGGGGCATGCAATTGATAATTGCTGTTCGTTCCTGGATGTCACTGCTTACGGCTTCCGGAGATGTGCATCGAATTAAATCTCAATGTCGGGCGTAGGGCTCGGTAGAGGAAGAACCGAGGGTCATTATTCACCTCGAGATGAGGGTGCCTTGAGAATCGATTTTAGACGCGCGCGTGCACAGACGCGTGGCGTTCATGCAGTCTCGGCTTCTGGAAAAGCTTAGGTAGCGCCTCTGCCGGTGCTAATCACCCGCACGCGGTTAAAAGGAAGGTCGGGGACATCTTTTAATTCCCGCGACGTTACGCCGTATTGGATGGAATAAAATGCTAGACGCTGCTGCATATCGAAAAAAATTGAAGTGGGTGTCCCTCGTTGTGTTTTCTTTCAGGCATCGCTGTTCTGTGCAAAACGAGAAAAAATGAACCCAACAGATAAGCCGAGGCAGTGTGAGGTTTGATTTAATGAAACACATTAAATTCGCAAAACTTGCGTTTCATGCTGGGATGTGGTTAAGTATTCTGCTCTAGTTCTGTTCCAGTGTCATTCGCGTTGCTGTTTGTTGTTCGTGCAAGCGAAACCACGGCCCCGTTATGCGCGGATCAACCACTCGATGAGATGGACAATCAGAATTAAACAGAACTGAAACTCAAAATAGTTCTCTGTCAGTTAAGGTTTCCCGCCATTTCTTCAGGAAAAGGGAAAATGAAGGCAGTACTAGTTTAGCTACGTGGTGGTCCATGTAATCTCTTACGCATGATAATCAAAACGAGGTATAAAGAATTTGGTGTCTATATTGCGTCAATAGTACAACGCGCGTAAGATTGGTTCTGCAGTTGGACTCGCCAGCATAGACTACAGCATGAAAGCCAGGCTTGGGCACAAACCGCTACGTGGGCGCAGTCATGGAGTGGCTGGCTTGCTGTCGTTTCCGACGCTACAGGTTCTTTCAGCTCCAGGCCTCACTTATGGTCAGGAGCCATGGATATGACGACTGAAGTTAGTTTACTGGTGTTTCACTCCCCTTATTGCCTTCTATATGTGCAGGGTAGCTAATCTGGCATCATTCCCGGTTAACCTTCCCGCATTTCCTCCCTTATCTGCGTAATTCTGTCAGCTCCGAGAAGATAGACAAATTGCCTCCGCGTATGAATCATGACCAGAAGTGCAACTGAGCTGATTTGAATGAGCTTCTCCTTTCTATTTCCCCCGAAAGGAAGAGAATGGTACATTACAGTCGAAAAACACGACAGAAAAGTTTCTGTCGTCACAACGAATTTTCATGCCCAGAAATTGTGGACAAAAGTATTTTTCAACCGGAAAGAGTTTATGAACGCAATTTTCTCACATATTGTAAGATCTCACTATAACAATCAATATATCCGCAAGTCTCCCCTCGCAGGCTTGCATTATTTTTGCTATCGTCAAGAACTTCCCGATTAATTTTCTATGGCAGTCTTATTTACTTGATGGTAGCGATGGAAAAACTGTAAAAGAATGATTTCGCTACGTATCAGAAGAACGGAACCTTAAATATTTCCATAACAGGACCTTACAACATTCCAATATTGAAAATTTTTGTCCAAGAATGCAGGACATGGTAATGTTTGTGACGAAGAACTTGTAGTAACAACAGAAATTTTCGTAGTGACAAGAGAATTTTGTGTGGTTACCACAGGAAAGTTCTACAGAACTGCAGACAAGTACAGGAGAAAAAACTACACTTCTGCACAAAAATACCACAAAGCAGCACAAAATTTATCGTTACGAGAAAACAAGAAAACATTTTCTCTTATTTTTGACACGGTTCGCTCGTTGTTTAAAAGCGGTTGGGCACGTTTGCCTAAAAATATGCGTGAAAGGCTACTCCAGATGCGGACGACAAAACATGAAGGGAAACACAATCGCGCAAAATTCACACACATACACAAGCTCACGTAAGATTTTTCACACACAGAAGATAAGGGTTGGGGTGTGAGAAGTCTTGAAAGAAAGTTTATGGCCCAAAACGATCAAACCGTGCTACTCCAAAGCGCATGAGCATTAGGGTGTCGGACAAAATATGCGTGATGTTATATAATAAAATAGTTAGGCAAGAAAACTGCAGATTTTTAAAATGAAATTGCTTTTTACTGATACCTTGAACGTATTTTTCGTCCAATTCAATAAGAAGCAGCAGCTCGTCAGCGCGTATTCTTCTTCAGCATTCCTTTTAATGCGTGCCCCGCGTTTATTTTACTCAGCCAGTGAGGCGAAGCGGGCGCCCGAAGGACTCCTTCAAAGATAGCCAACCCGACAGAGTAGGATGACACTACGCGCTAACCCTGACTGAGCTTCGACAGGAAGGATGAAGTCTTTGCTCGAAGCGATGAAGAAGGCTCCAAGCGCAGTAAAAATTACTGGATCAAAGACGGCAAGAAAAAAGCAACTGGCGAACATGAATTTTGGTACAAGGACCACGCACCAAGACATCAGAGAGAGAAAATCAAAACCAAGGATATGATGACAAAAGGAAAAAATAACTAAAATGAGCCCAAGAGAGCCTCAAAAAAGGGGGACCGGGAGCAGAAAAAAATCAACAATTAAAAAAATATCGGTCCGCGCTTCGCTGGTTCGTAATTAAGTCGGAGAAGACAGAAGAGAAGAAGCAGAGGCCGATTATTCTGATGCTCTTATTTTTGTGTAGTCTTTCTCCTTTTTTATCATCTGCAGTGAGCGACGCCGAGGCAGGCGCAAGGCTGAGGACTGCAGGCTGGGGCGCACCGCCGAGCCGCTCTCTTCGGAGAGAAATCTCTCTCTCCGCCCTCAGCGATAACTGCGGGAAGGCGACGCGCGCTGGCGTGCGCCCGCGGGTCAGGCCGCTTGCTGGGGCTGTTCTGCGCTGTCCTCTGGCTTCTTCTTATTCTTTCTACATTCTTCCTCGCCAGCCTTCCATTTTCATCCGCCCGCTGCTTGCTCTGCGGCGCGCTGGAAGGGACACAGCGCCGGTTCTCAAAGCCCCGCCCCCTTTCGCTCTCTCCCCTACCCGTCATTCCTCCCACCTTAGACGTATCTCTCCGGCGTAGAAAAAAAAAGAAAATGAACGCAAAATAAGGAAGCGCTACTGCAGCCATTCTCGAGTAATTTTAATGAACTTTTATCCTTGTGCCGCGCTATACGCCTGCCCTCCAGTTCCTCCCACCTCACTCCCTTTGGCATCGCGGTGTCCCCGGGCGAAGTCGTTTCTTACGGCAGCGTCACCCCTGCAGCTGCTGCTTGGGTTGTTTAGAAGGGCTTCCACTTTTTCTTTTTTCTTTTCTTTTTTTCCTTGAAATTGAGAACGCTCTTTAATATTAACTTCGGGTGCTGCAATAAAAACTAAAAACATCTTCCTGGTGCCACCTCTTTGCTTTTGTCGTTGGGATTATATGCATATTTCTTGCGGCTAGGTTTGTACATGTAAACACTGCTCGATGTCCCTAAGAAAAGAAGCAATTACCAGGCTGACACAGGAAAGAGGCGCATAGCATCTCTTGGGTGACCAAATGGGGGCCTTCGATGCGATAACATCTGTTGCTTTCCAAGCCGCACATTTTGATGATGCTTACCCGTTTGCTGTGTTCAATGTTTGTTCGCTTCCGTAAACATTAGAAATGAATCAAGTACGTGCAGAATTTGAACGCGCATGCGTCCTCTACTCGAGGAGCGTTGGATCTGGAACAACGTGCAAGTCGGATTAAAGCTTCGACAGATCGTATGCAGAGTAACACGGTGTAATATGCTGCCATAGCTACATGATTACAGCACTCAAGGCACGAGAGATGAACGCCTCAAAACCACTCGACATCAGCAGAAGTATTTTAATAATCCCTATCATCAGCAGGCTTACGGCCATACGAAGCCAGGGGCATCTCCGCATTGTCTCCAATTAGCATTGCATTGCGTCAGCCGTGTCTCCCCTGTCCGAGCACAGTCCTCTCTCAGCGGACGTTTCAAAAACCCTGGCTCCCAAAAGACTAAATACGGTATCCTCCGCAAGGAACGTCAAGGCTGATATCTTTTTATTCTCTTCATTCACGGGCGTGAAAGACCACGGATATGAGAGACCGCGGTATGCATCGCCTCGTCGAAGCGGCGTTGTGGATCTCTCGTCCATGGACCTGTGAGTGCCTGCTCTGTAAAACCGTTGGCTGGTTCAGCCCTCCACTTCCCTAACTTTGTTTTCTTCGCCTGGGACGGCCGCGCGAAAGCTCATCACCTCTTATCCTCATTTCACCACACAGCCCAGCCACCAACTCACCTTTGTAAATGCGACCAACCCTAGTGGGTTCAATGCGTACGCATGGCCCCCATCAACGTGCTAAGCGGATGCGTGCGTCATCCTGTTTCTCCGTCGTTTCAGCTCATTTCATCCGATTTACTCCCCGCCGCCCACATTCTCCGAGGGGTGTCCCTCCAACAAACTACTCGCGCCCGCCGCCGTCACCGGAAAGCGTTTGCTTGTAGTACATGCCCTCCCACGCACAACGTGGACCCCAAACACATGGGAAGCCAGCTTCGCGTTCCTCCCCGTAGTTCATCGTATACACCAACGGCTACAAACACATCCCTCTATCCGGCGTCACACCATTCTTCTCCCCCAGGCCACGACCTGATGCTTCTCTGCAGGATGTCCACCAGATATCTGCAGCATGCACGCGTGCCTTCCACAGAGTTTGCTGCCCAAGAGGCGTACGCCAAAAGCCTCGCATCCCGGGCGCACGCCTACGCAGCAACACGTGCATTTCTCCACCTCGTCCACCCTCCCCTATTCCTTCCTCTATCCCGTAACTAAATCGAAATCTATGGTGGCTCGGCTGGCCGCCTCTTGTTCCGTCCTATTACCGGCCAGGCAGGCCCGCCCCTCCCCTCTTTTCTCTGCTGCTTCCTCTCCACGTGTCTCGAGTATAGGGAGGTTCGGGACGCGGTAGGCGCGACCTCGCGTGCAAGCAGCGGGAGGTCAGCGTCGCTGGCCGTGATGGCGCCAAGCAGCGCGCGCTGAATGGAGCGCAGTGGTCGGCCGCCGCCGACCGCTTCCCCAATTCCCCACCTTCATCCCCATCCTCCCAAACAAGCTTGTTCCGGTGCTGTGGCTCGGCCGGCGCAAGCGCGCTTGTATACGCGCCAAAGCGTGGTGTTTCTTCGCTGCTCGGGAAAAAGGAGGGGGTGCATATTTTTCCCTAACGGAATTTCGGGGGAGCTGCCAGATTCGAGGAGGGTGGCCGCAACAATCTGAGAGGAAGTCGGGACTGGCGCAGAAGCGGCAGCTCGGCGAATGGCAAACTTCGTGCGCAACTTTGGAAGTTTAGAGCATCTTCTACTAGCAGGTTGGTTTTGTGCTTCCGAAAGTTTGCTGCGCTAAAAGTAAAATGTGGCAGGGTAAGTTCTATCTGGAACACTTTTAATAAGACGCCAGGGCGGCTTTTCCATGTTCATTAGCCGGTATGTGCGAGTTTGTTACGGACAGTCAACGCGTGCAAGAGCCACAGCCATCGTTTCCCTTCAGGAAAGTTATATTTTCTTCCTCTTTATACTTCTTTTGCTTGCAATACTAGCCGGGAATATAGCAGCCGTGGTAGCAGAGCTGATACTAAAGTGTAGCAGCAGCAGTGGTAGAAGTATTATGACTCGTATGCGAGTAATAGTAGCAGCAGCAGCATCGTTGCTAGCAGTGCACAAAAATGGTTTGTGGTCTGGATTAATCTGGTGTCTCAGAATTCTTAACCGCCTCAAAACAGTCATTTTTGGTTAACTGTCTCCTTGTTGGCATATATGTTTCTCCTGAGATAAGGCTACTACGCCATTCCTAATGCATACGGACGCCTGCTTACTGGCTATAACTCTGCTTCGCGTATAAAATGACGATCCCTGCAATAATGCCTTCGGGCGCTGCAGGTCTCTGTAATAAATAATTAAATATTATCGGGAACGATCACATGGCTATCGCGTTTTTTATTTGCTCTCTGGAAGCGGAAGCCACAACTTCAGTCGGGAATCTGGTGTTAAAATTTAATCTCTAAACACAATAGCTATACTGTTTACACACTAAAACTGACCACGATTTGGCAGCGTCTCGCTTAATTTATAAGCTTGGTTGTCGCGACTGCTTGATTCGTGAGCGGCATCCACACATGGGACGTTTTCAGCAGCGAAATGCTCTTACAATCGGCCCCGACTTGCAGCACGTCACCTTCGCTCAGCACCTGCGACTTCAAATGAAAATGAAAATTGGTTTTGGGGGAAAGGAAATGACCTGCTACTTCAATGCCGTAAAATTGTGAGACAGGTTGTAGATTGAGGAAATGGGCCAGTAACTGCCTCGCTTCTCGGCGGACACCCCAGCTGCGTCCTGAGAGAAGGAAGGAAGGTGGGAGTGAAGGATGGAGAGAGAGAGAGAGGCGCCATACAGTAGCGCTCCGGAATAATTGCGGCCACTTGGGGATCTTTAACGTGCGCTGACATCGCCCAGCACACAAACACGTTTTGCCTTTCGCCTCCATCGAAACGTGGCAAACGCGGCCGGGTTTGAAACTGGGCACTCCGGCTCAGTAGCCAAGCGCTGTAATCACTGAGCCACCGCGGAGGGTGTAGATAAACCGCCTGTTTTCGTGCCTACTCCGTTGCTCTTTCCTGGTGGCATTTTGGGGTGGTATGAAGAAAAATGTAAGCATTGTAGGCCCGACGACGGCGCATTGGCTAAGAGGTATTTCACACGCTGGAACAAAGTACACTAGCACATGTACTTACTGAACGGAAGAGACCTTCGTGCTCTGTGCTGTGCAGTAGCGTAGTAATGTCTACCATGGCCCGGACCGAAGGAGACTTATTCTGAGGAGACTTATTAGTTTTATTCCATTTTTATTCCTTCCTGTCTTCGCCATTCGATCACCCTCTCCCTCAACCCGTTCTTTATCGCTGTCGATTGCAGGAACAGTTACAGAATGGTTATAGCATACCGGTCGTTCTTTTTTCTTTTGCTGCCGGGACCTTCTTAGAAATGAAAGTATCTCGAGGTTGAAATCTGTCGACGGAGTTAAGAGAAAGCGTCATTTGTAGAAAGAGTTTCATCAGCGTCGGGCACAGTGAAATGTACAAGTAACTTGGAACGTGCATGCCCGGCCACGTTGAATGATACAAGAGAATATAGATGGCATTTTTCAGTGATTAAAGAGCATAGGAGCGCTCTCGCTCGTTCTAAAAGCAAAATTTAGCAGCGGGCAGACAGCGACGTCCTAATAGAGCGTTATAAGGTCTGACGCACGGCTAATTTGCAAGAGTGCGTTCGCCAACCTAAAAACACAGCAACGCCGGCTTGGGCTGTCTAGCCATCAGCGAGCACGCACCGCCCGATCTACCAGAAGATGCTCCGCATCTGCTCGGTTTTGCGTTCACGCTCACGACTGGACATTTGAAGCCCCGTAAGAAACGCTGGATAAGAACATTCCATTTCTTGACATGTCACGTCTGTTGCAGCGATGTCTTAAACTGCGGGCTTTAGCCTCCCAAAAGTACATATCTACGCTACGAGAAACGCCATTGGGGAAGAGCAAATTGGTTTAGGCCACATCGGGCCTTTTTAACACCTTCTCAAGAAGAAACGGCCTTGGGTAGGGCATGTAATGCGAAAGGAAGATAACCGATGATAAAGGTGACGGAGTGGATTACAAGGGAAGAAAAGTGTAGCAGGGGCCGGTAAAAAGTCAGATGGTCGCATGAACTTAGGTAGGTTACGAGGATAGGGTGGCCGCAGCAGGCAAAGGGCCGGTTAAATTGGGAGATGTTTTGGAGGCAGTGGACGCAGTTAGGCGTACAATGGTGATGCTAGCGTAATTAAGAGGCGCTTTTTCTTTTTGTCTCCACTGAAACGTAGCCAGTGCGGCCGTGAGCTTGACCCGAGAAATCATACTCATAAATAAAAAAAACAGTCATTGCTATGGCTTCGAGAACGTCATATTTTGACTATTGCTGGCCGTAACAAAATGCAGGGCAACGCTAATTTCTTTATTACGCGTGTATGCGGCCGTTTTTATTTGAAACTCGGCACTTCCAGGCTAGACACAAAGGAGATCACTGTTCAGAAAGCCCGGTGGTCGAACCTGCCTCATCTCTCCTTTCTGCGTTTACGAAACCTATTTTTAAAGCGCTATTTCATTTAAGTGCCTTTGCCAGCCACTTAAGTTTCCTCTTCAGCTGCTGTGGGAACACCCCTAGCAGGCTGGACAAGGGCTCACTAGAATGATAATTTATCTGAGCCCGCGCCGAACCCGGGCCCGAAGTCGCGGGCTTGAGCCGGGTACAGGCTTTGAATCTTGGTCCGGCCTGGCTCGTGTCTCAGGTCAAGTGCAGTGTTCTAGCTATATCTACATTGCACCCTCCGATCAGTCTAGCGCGGCTAGAAGCCCCAATTTTCGGAATTCCTGGTTTTATCTCACCTTTGATAGACTTGGAACGCTAACGATGCGAAACGAACCACACAGCGACGCCAGTAAAGAAGCCCTGGTTGTATGCATATTTTTAGCCAAGGGTGTATTTACAACCCGCCGCCCTGGCTCAGTGTTTGTGGCGTTCGGTTGCTGAACGCGAGCTCGTGGGATGAGCGCAGAGCCGCGGCGGCCGCACTGAAACGGAGGCTGAATGCAAACACGCATGTGCACTGTGCAGTGTTGGTCCACTGTCGTATATACGTGGGGGAATGGATTGCCTACTTCCCCGGCTGAGGTCCAGTGTTCCCGGCCTGGGGAAGTGGTGCCCATTTCGAAGAGCTTGGTGGCGAATTCGGCAAGAAAGATTTGTTTTACATATTTTAACTTATTAAAGAAGCTCATAAGCACACGTCCTCCGGCAATAGTTAAACTGTCTTTATGATCCCGAGATTCCTAGCTGGGGAATGAAGTTCGGTCAGTACATTGGAATCAGGTGACGCTTGCGTCATAGGAAGCCGCCCGCTGCAAGATTCGTCACCGGCACAGCCTCGAAGCTCTTTCGGGAAATAGGGCGACGCTGCCACCGGAATTCCAGCGCCCGGCTTTAAGCCCGGGCCTTGGCCGAAGTAAGTAAGTTTATTTTGAAGGAAGTAATACAGTTAATTCCTGCGGGTGGCGTAAGGCTAAAGGCTCGGGAGCCTGACGAGGCCTTAGCTCCCATACACTTATGTACAGCCTGCAGCAGCAGAGTCACATTTTCTTTAGATAAAACACTTACGCGGTTACAATAGCACAAACATATTTCCGCACTTCCACAAGGAGTACAGCAATTAAACAATACAATACAGCAATACAATACAAATACACTTTGGAGATTTCGTTAAGGAAAGAGGATACAGGTACATCCATGTACAGCCGAAACTAACATTTGATAGAATCCAAGCCAAACACTAAAAAGACGTTACTGAAAGCTTCTAATGATACCATCTGGTAGAATTGAGCCTTATATTATAATGTGCAGTGCAGAAAAAGAGAATCTCAGTTGCAGACTGCATGATAGCTATCTACAGAGATTTACAGTGCTACCCGTAGTCTGTTCATGGCTCTAAAAATATATGTTAGGGGAACAAAAATTCTTGATATATTCGTTTAAGTGCTCCGATTGGCTGTCTGAAGTCAATATCAGATTCGTGTAGGTTAAGTAGTTTGGCTACTTGGTAGTCCATGCCCTGTTTGCTATAGTTCGAAATTTTTCAATCTTTCTTTTACGCTCTCTAATTTCAAATCTCGAGGAAGTATGGTGGATATCATCAGTATACAAGTGATTTTTGTATATGTGTTGCATTAGCCTTAAATTGTATACTTTTATAACTGGAAGTATGTTATATTTGAAGAAAAGAGCTTGCGTGGCTAGGTTTTTATTGGGCCTTTGTAGTTTTATAGGATTCGAAGTATGCGCTTCTGCAGAATTAGTGTTCTCTCATAATTACCTCTGGTGGTAGTACCCCACACAAGCATGCCATACAACAATTTGGAATAAAATAACGTGTAATAGATTTATATTTTCAACCATAAAGGTAAGATACCACATACTTTGGTTAGGCATCCAACGGAACGCGTGAGTTCCGAAAAAAGATGATTGACATGATAACTCCAAGATAAATGTTCGTGAAACATACTCCAAGGACCTTATGCACCTGTACTCGACAAGAAGAATCCCCAGTCACTGCCACAATAGCGGTTGCTTTTGGGCAAGCAGTGCAGTGGAAGTGGATAAACGTCCCCCATCCTTCGCTGTAAACCTCCAACCGAAGAAAGGCCCTTGAAGAAATTAACCCCTGAGGCATAGTCAGGACGACTACCCGCACGACACAAGACACACATCATAGCATTAGTTGCCTCTCTCGTATGTGTTCTTTATCTATCGTCAACTCTGTGAATAATAATCTTTTCTATAACATCAGTTTCTGATACGTTGAAGGGACACAGCTGAGTTCCTAATTAGACAAAAAACACCAAGTTGTTACAGGTCTGCAGCAAACTGCTCAGCAAAGAAATCAAGAGTTGCTTCTCTCGTATGTGTTCTTTATCGTCACCGCTGTGAATATTCATCGTTTGCATTAGTCAGTTCTTAATACGTTGAAGCGACACAACTGAGTCCCTAATTAGCCCAAAAAACACCAAGTGGCCACCGGTCTGCAGAAAACAGCTGAGGAAAGGAATCAAGTGTTGCCTCTCCTGTATGTGTTCTTTATTGTCACCTCTGGTAATATTAATATTTTCCATAAGTTCAGTTGCTAATACGGTGAAGCGACAAAACTGAGTCCCAAATTCGACACAAAAAAAAAACACCAAGTTGCTACTGGTCTGCAGCAAACTGCTCAGCAAAGAAATCAAGAGTTAAAAACAGTTCTCACTTGCTAAAGCCAGTAAACCAGTCAATGTAACGAATTTATAGTTGAACCGACTAAATAATGAAACAAGAAACTCTCTCGGCTGTATCATTGCGCGTGACTGTTTTATCTAGCCTTAGTAATAAATAAAAAAGCATATATAAAAGCATATTTAGTGCCGCTGTTGGCACATCATAGGCCGTAGCCTATTTGAATTCAGTAATCACTTGGAACACATTCTTTTCTCATTCTTACTGCGTTGGTACAACTCTAAGCACAGAAAGGCATTAGGAGCACAAAACCGGTAGCCAAAAAATTTCTAAAAAGTTTTTACAGCGTGTACAAATAGTTTTGAGTGACACTGTTCATGCATTCGCAACATCAGAAACAAGGTTCACTTGCCATTTGCTCTGCCACATCCGCAATGCGGTTCCCTTGGCAAGATCAAAGCACAGCCGGCGATTTCCACTCACAAGCAATTCATACACATTCAGAAACACAGAATATCCTATTTCGTTTACTGCGTAGAAATCGATACTGAACGCTTAATATGATATCGAAAGTTATTTACAACAAGAAGTAAGCAGTAGAATAAATACATACATGCAACACATTCACATATAAAGTTATAATGAATCCTAAACACAGCTGAAGCACAAAGGGCCGACACAGTGGCTTTCCGGTGGTTGGCATTACTCAGGAGTGTCCTGGGCACTTTAGGTTCCGAAAAGGGTAGGGAGAAGTTTCTCAGAAGATTAACATTAAATTTCCCTCATCAACGAGCTCTTCTTATCCACCGACGCTTGCCATTCTTGAGCAAGCCACATCAAAGTGATTTGCTATTCGGGCATAGCGCGATAACTGCGCCAGGTTCAATACAATGGCGCTCACTGAAGTCGTCTCTTTCATATTTTAATCAGTTATACTGAAGCTGTTTTCTAAAATAATGAACCTTTTCCTCAAATGCTCTGCAGTGTGTTTGCCGCACAAGTCAATGCTTTTGCGAATTAATGATAGCGTGCTCATTTCTCACAGCTGGGAAAGCCGTACTCCCAGTGGGTTCTTCGGGCTCATCACTTGATCGTCGGCAAGACGGCCTCTAGTAAACATGTGAAACTGTCTGCTCGCGCATAGCCTCCCAGCACACGGCGGCTCAAGGGTTATAGCCGCTACCCTAAGGGGGACATTGCTGCTCGCACAACGCCTTGGTGTCGAAGTTGTTCTGGCTGTCGTGGCAGAGATGACCGGATAACGCAGCGTGGCTCTTCACATAGCACTGGCCACCGGAGTTCACTGCCGTGCTGTAGAAGAACGGATGAGTAATTTCGCCGGGCATGCAAGCCCTGACTGCGGTCGGTCGAGAGCAGAGAGGCGAAGGTGCGGCACCCAAGCAGTATTGTTGGCACAGGGCCTGCGCGAACACCGTTTAACAAGTAAACGTTTGAGCGACAAAACGGGTACGCCGCCGTGGTTGCTGGTATATTGCTCGACAAATGCTTAGCAGAGCACTATATCCGGCACGAGAAAGCCATAGGCACGAGGCGAGTGTGTTTCTCTGTGTTTATAGAACGCGGCACAGAACAAAAAAGTACCAAAACAGAAAAGTGCTCGGACACGGCACCATCAAGTGCGACAGGGTAGAAACACAAAAAATATGGAGTACCCTCTCTTGGGAGTCTGCCTGTCTGTTGTTTCCAGGAAGAAAGAAAAGGAAAGTGCGCAGGCCTGCCCACTGGCTCAAGCCGAGCCACAATCGCTACCACGTGCAGATAGTAGGAGAGTTGAAAGATGGGAGAGAAAGACAGGATAGTAAAGACGCCCGGTATAAGGACCAAGGCCGATCCCGGAGGCAGTGCAATACCGGGCCAACCAGTGGCGGAAGTGAAGCAACGTTCAAACTCTCCGCCACATTTCCTAAAATAAGTCCAATTGGGACTCATAACCGATATTCTACGGGGTCCGGGAGGGGGGGACCCCGGACCCCGCCACACTCCACTTGCCGCCTCTTGGGAGCACTTTCCCCTGATTGTGTTCCCACGTTCAGGGGCTTTTATAGAATAGATCACAATTTGCAGCTCAAGCTATAGTCTAAACTAACCAATTGAAAATGCATCACCAACTGGTCCTAAGGTTTGCTTCGACAGGCTGAACGAACTTCTTGTTGCTGCATATGGTTGCAGTTCGTCTTGGTTAAAATGCGCCAGAACGGGGCACAACACGATGAAAGACGGCGAGACGATGTGCCACTCTCAACTCTTTGTATTGTACAAAACGGCACGCGCACTCTTCGTCAATAGTTTAGAGCACAGGTTGTGTTGTTTCTGGGTCACGCTGCTTGCGAGTTATGGTGTTGCAAGAAGTCTAAGAAGCGAAATAATTCTGGTCCTCCTATTCCGGAGGTTAGGACCTTAAAGGATGCACTCTAAACATAAAGGAGTAAAAAAGGGAGCAAGGACAGCTTACTCCCCTTTTTACTACCTTATAGGGGTATTCGTCATTAGAGTGCGCTACTTGAGTCCCAATTGTAGGGGCGACGCTTCGCTTGAACCGCTCACAAAGACTCTAAAAACGATTAATGTAATGGAATATAAATAAAATCGTCCTACTATACAAGGTCCAGATTGCCTTCTTCGCATCTTTAACACCAAAAGTTGACCTTGTTATTCTTTTTACTACCTTATAGGGGTATTCGTCTTTAGAGTGCGCTACTTGAGTCCCAATTGTAGGGGCGACGCTTCGCTTGAACCACTCACAAAGACTCTAAAAACGATTAATGTAATGGAATAGAAATAAAATCGTCATACTATACAAGGTCCAGAATGCCTTCTTCGCATCTTTAACACCAAAAGTTGACCTTACTCTTCTTTTTACTACCTTATAGGGGTATTCGTCTTTAGAGTGCGCTACTTGAGTCCCAATTGTAGGCGCGACGCTTCGCTTGAACCACTCACAAAGACTCTAAAAACGATTATTGTAATGAAATAGAAATGAAATCGTGATACTATACAATGCCCAGAATGCCTTCTTCGCATCTTTAACACCAAAAGTGGACCTTACTCTCCTTTTTACTACCTTATAGGGGTATTCGTCTTTAGAGTGCGCTACTGAGTCCCAAAAGTGGGGACGACGCTTCGCTTGAAACAGTCACAAAGACTCTAAAACGATTAATGTAATGGAATAGAAATGAAATCGTGATACTATACAATGCCCAGAATGCCTTCTTCGCATCTTTAACACCAAAAGTGGACCTTACTCTCCTTTTTACTACCTTATAGGGGTATTCGTCTTTAGAGTGCGCTACTTGAGTCCCAATTGTAGGGGCGACGCTTCGCTTGAACCACTCACAAAGACTCTAAAAACGATTATTGTAATGGAATAGAAATGAAATCGTGATACTATACAATGCCCAGAATGCCTTCTTCGCATCTTTAACACCAAAAGTGGACCTTACTCTCCTTTTTACTACCTTATAGGGGTATTCGTGTTTAGAGTGCGCTACTGAGTCCCAATTGTAGGGGCGACGCTTCGCTTGAACCACTCACAAAGACTCTAAAAACGATTATTGTAATGGAATAGAAATGAAATCGTGATACTATACAATGCCCAGAATGCCTTCTTCGCATCTTTAACACCAAAAGTGGACCTTACTCTCCTTTTTACTACCTTATAGGGGTATTCGTCTTTATAGTGCGCTACTGAGTCCCAAAAGTGGGGACGACGCTTCGCTTGAACCAGTCACAAAGACTCTAAAACGATTAATGTAATGGAATAGAAATGAAATCGTGATACTATACAATGCCCAGAATGCCTTCTTCGCATCTTTAACACCAAAAGTGGACCTTACTCTCCTTTTTACTACCTTATAGGGGTATTCGTCTTTAGAGTGCGCTACTTGAGTCCCAATTGTAGGGGCGACGCTTCGCTTGAACCACTCACAAAGACTCTAAAAACGATTATTGTAATGGAATAGAAATGAAATCGTAATACTATACAATGCCCAGAATGCCTTCTTCGCATCTTTAACACCAAAAGTGGACCTTACTCTCCTTTTTACTACCTTATAGGGGTATTCGTCTTTAGAGTGCGCTACTGAGTCCCAAAAGTGGGGACGACGCTTCGCTTGAACCAGTCACAAAGACTCTAAAACGATTAATGTAATGGAATAGAAATGAAATCGTGATACTATACAATGCCCAGAATGCCTTCTTCGCATCTTTAACACCAAAAGTGGACCTTACTCTCCTTTTTACTACCTTATAGGGGTATTCGTCTTTAGAGTGCGCTACTGAGTCCCAAAAGTGGGGACGACGCTTCGCTTGAACCAGTCACAAAGACTCTAAAAACAATTAATGTAATGGAATACAAATGAAATCGTGATACTATACAATGCCCAGAATGCCTTCTTCGCATCTTTAACACCAAAAGTTGAGAGTACGAGGGATTATTGAGCCGAACTGCAAGCACGCGTTTAAATGTGGTGATGAGTAACTTGCCTGGCTCATTGGCAGACAAACGTGACCGTTATGGTCTCTATTCCCCTCAAAAGATGATTATTATCAATAAATCACATCGAATCCATTGAGCGGAAACCTTGGCCCTCATAAAACTGCTCTTTGGGGCATCCGTTTCGCAAAAGAGTTCAGGTCGAAGGTGGACTTGCCTAAGGTGTAACATTTACCCTTTTGCTTTACAAGGTACTTCAATGTCAGCCGAAATAACAAAATTTCGAAAGAATATGTATTTCGCACAAGCTGCGCTTTATCCTTGCTGAGATATATTTGTTAAACATCTTAAGAATACAAGCAGAAGCAGTTCCACCTTTTGCACGAACCTGATTGGGCCACCTAGCCGGTCCAGGACAAGCGCCCCGAGGAAAATGCCACTCTTCGCACTGGCCTGACGACGCGTTCAGGAAGAAGGGGATGGCCTTCAGGTGGCGCTTCGTGCAACGCTCGAACTTGGGCTCAATCTTGCAAAAGTCCCTCTGCGAAGAGTGCTCTTATAAATGTGCGCAGCGATGACATGGTGCTCATAATCGGATGATCCGCCCAAGAGCTCTTCGCTCAAACATCTTGCGCTTAACTAAAAGCAACAAAAGTGATGTGAAGAAAACCTGCGGAAAGTATTATCTCTCATTTAGAAAAGAAGATCTTGGTGTGCAGAGCTCCTTCCTAGTAAAAAGTGGAAAAAAATGAATAATCACTGTTCAGCATCAAGCGTGACATAAACGCTGTCGCCGTTATCTATTACTAGAAACCTCACATTGCTTTTGCATAACGACATCTGGCAAAATTGCTATGTTCTGGAGTTAGGAAACTAAGAGCCTAAGTCCTAAGAGAAGCAGAGAACTGGGAGTGGTGAGTGTGCACAGAGGGCCTGACAGGCGCGCCGGTGTAGGCCGCACACGACCGAAATCGAATTCGAACCCGGCCATGGCGGCCTCGTTACGATGGAGGCGAAACGCGAAGGCGCCTGTGTGCTGTACACTGTCAGTGCGCGTTTAAGATCTCCAGGTGGTCCAAATTATTCCGCGGCCAACGGGACATCCTTCTATCTTTCTTCTTTCACTTCCACCTTCCTCCCTTCCCTTACGGCGCGGTTCGGCTGTCCACCAAGATGTGAGACTATTACTGCGCCATTTCCTTTGCCCAAAAACTAATTTTTCAATTTTTTCCACCCGCCGCGGCGGCTCAGTGGTTAGGGTGCTCGGCTACTGATCCGGAGTTCCCGGGTTCGAGCCCGACCGCGGCGGCTGCGTTTTTATGGAGGCAAAACGCTAAGGCGCCCGTGTGCTGTGCGATGTCAGTGCACGTTAAAGATCCCCAGCTGGTCGAAATTATTCCGGAGCCGTCCAGTATACGGCACCTCTTTCTTGCTTTCTTCTTTCACTCCCTCTTTATTCCTTCCTTTACGGCGCGGTTCAAGAGTCCAACGATATATGAGACAGATACTGCGCCATTTCCTTTCTCCAAAAACCAATTATTATTATTTTTTCCACGCGTCCAGAAAAAGCGCTAACCACGCCTATGAACGTCCGTCATACTGACGGTCGCTTCGTTTGGGAAGGGACTGCGGCAGAAGAGACAAGCATAATCTCTCCCCAACGGAGCGACAGTCAGTGCGACGCGCTCTCGTAGGCGTGGTTAGCGCTCCTTCTGGAAGCGTGGTTTCGGTTTCGGCCGTGTGCTGCCAAAAATTTCTTTGCGATGCAGCGGCAACGAGAATGGCATTTCGAAAATCTAAAACCGAGTATGGGTATATTTGAAACTGGATATAACCAAACTCGATTTTACGATATTCCCGACCTAGCGAACAAATTTTGATTCCCCGGGAAGTAAACATTTCGTTCGATGTTTTCATCGAACCGAAACAATGAAAGAAATTTGAAAAACAAATCCAATGTGACGAAATTTATTTGGGAAAACATCAGTAAGAAACGGTGATTTTTGACTTTTGTCCGCAGTGTCTCGCAGCTTGTTGGCAGTGTGCCAGCAGTAACTCCTAGGCGCCCAGACTACGGCTCTAGCTTTGTTTCGATGGGGCTGCACGCTGCGCCACTGCTCGTGACAACCAAATCGGCGGTCGGCGGCGCTGCCCCCTTTAGCTTCGAATCCGTTTCACCAGGTGGCGCTTTAACGCACAAGCGATTCGGGACGCATTCGCGGGCTTCTCGAGAATACGCTCAGACGCGGGTTATCGGCAAATGCGAGGCCGAGGTAACTTTTGGGAGCCTCTACGTCTCTATTTTAGATTTCGAAGGGCCGATAAATGCCATTCTCGATTTTACGAATTTCCCGATTTAACGCGGACAATTGGCGGCTGCTCTTCAATTCGTTAAATCGAGTTTTAACTTACGGTTTGCTGCCAACCTCTTAATAAATAAGAGTCTAAAAGTAATATTTAAAACTTAACTATTCATTGTAAGTTAACCAGCCTCTAGATAACACGTCTTAGTTGTATTGTGATGCAGTACGCCGCTGGCAATGGTATGCCGAAGAAAACGCTCTTCTAACTCAAAAAGCCTTAGAAGAGCGTTTTTTTTTTTTGGCATACTATTGCCAGCGTTGTAGTGCATCAAAATACAACTAAGACGTGCTATCTAGAGGCTGGTTAGCTTTTAATGAAAAGTTAAGTTTTTAACTATTACTTTTAGGCTAATTTATTAAGAGATTTGCAGCCAACCGTAAGTTAAAACTCGATTTAACGAATTGAAGAGCAGCCGCGGATACTCAAACTCAATTCTAACTCCAATTCTTCTAACTCAAAAAGCCTGCGACCGCGGCGTCTGCGTTTTTATGGAGGCAAAACGCTAAGGCGCCCGTGTGCTGTGCGATGTCAGTGCACGTTAAAGATCCCCAGGTGGTCAAAATTATACCGGAGCCCTCCACTACGGCACCTCTTTCTTCCTTTCTTTCACTCTCTCCTTTACCCGTTCCCTTACGGCGCGGTTCAGGTGTCCGCCGATATAAGAGACAGATACTGCGTCATTTCCTTTCCCGAAAAACCAATTATAACCAATTATATAACTCAAAAAGCCTATTTCTGAAAATTGCTAATGGTGTTAGGTGAAACGCCCTCTATACGCACACTTCTGCGCCTCTCCTCACAACACAGGAGTGTGTAGACTGTGTGTAAAGTGGGGCTTTAGGGAGCTTTTCCTATCTCTTCGTACGAGGGTAATTATTCCCTAACCCCGCTGCCTACGATTTTCCTGCGGCCAGTTTTATAACCTTAATTTCGCACAACGGAATTCCGCAACAGAAACGTTTCTTTAAAAAATCCCGCCTTATTAGAGAATATTCTAGCGGACTCAAGCCAATAAAATCCTGAAATCAGACTCTTTTCAACCCATACTATAGCCATAAAGTGCCTTTGTGGCACGTGCCGCAATTTTAGTGGTCTTACAGGTCAAGAAGCCACTATATGCAATGCATGAGCGTCTCTAGAAGGATACGGTCCTCGAATACATTTTTACCTCGCGCTGCACGACTCCTATAAAAAAGTGTTGTATATGTGGTTTCGGTTCCGGTTTGGGGATCACCTGCCGCCAGAGGCACCAGAGTCGCTATGTGTATATATATGACTGTATGTGGCAATAAAAGGGGTGGTTTGGTTGCTAGCAGTTCGTGTACTTGGGCGGCACCCGCCGCTACAACAAAAAGCACAAAGCAATTTGTCTGCTCATATGAATAGAGCACTCCGTCTTTCTGTTCTACGTCGTGACTTCACAGCGGAGATGTAGAAACTTTTAGGAATTCCCTCCTAGCTTTCTGAGATGGCAGTATTTGTTCGCTAAAATTAACTTATTTGCACCGTCTTTTTCTTCTATCGTACTTTTAGAATGGAGCTAAGGAAACTTTTAAGAATTCCTTCGATTTCTGAGATGACGGTGGGAGAATCGAATGACGAAGGCTTGGAGACCGACCACAACGAGACGCAAGCCTTCGCTGCAGTTCTGAATACTGGTTCTGCTACACCTCGCCCAATGATCGCCCCTGTGGCGTGGCTGTCGGCAAAGAAGAGAACTGCGCCCGCCTAGCGCCATGACGCGGAACACTCAACACACGGCGGGCTCACCACGTGTTGCCGTACGGCAGGACGCAAGTGCAAATGAAACATTTCTCTTATTCTCAAGGACTTCCGAAGGCCAATGACGAAAACGTATTGCTCTGATATGTCTCCCTTGTTATCCCTAAACAGCAGCAGTTGTGGAGAATCGCCACACGTGTTGGTAAGGTGTTTTTTTCCATCGGCATATTTTTCAAGTCCAAACACAGCGTTTTGGTAGTCATAGCAAGCCGCGTCTCCGTACAGTTGACCGCTTGTCTGGCGGCTTCCCAATTCTTATTATAGACTGAGAAACAAACTAAAAAAAAACTGAGTTCCTGAGGTGCCGAAAACAGTAATCAAGATTTCTGTTTTCCACAAAGATTGAGATGCCGCCCATCGCATGGCGAATTCAAGAAAACGCTGAATCTGCAACAGCGAGGCAGAAGATGAACAATATTAATGCGAAAAAATTAGACAGTTCATCGACAAGAAAACCCGGCGTCGCCCAAAAAGTGGCTGCATTACAAAACTAGCACTAGGTCGAAACAGTGCGACGTCATCAGAGGGGAAAACAATGAATGCTAATCAGTAACAGTCACTATATTAGTACTTGTCTACCAACTACAAAGGAATAGAATAAGATTACTATAGAATTGAAAAGAATTGTAGTAGATTTGCAATGCTTTGGCATTTCTCTCAAGTAAGTTCCTTAAGTTACCCCAACACTTTTTTGTTGCTGTCTTACCTGAATAAGTAAGTCGAGCGCACACAAGCCCTCGCAACTAGGGCTGTCCCTTAACGGTTGCAAGTCGTCGCTGCACACAGAGTATAGGTCATCGGCTATCGCCAAGCACATTCCGCTCGCCTGGTCGAAGTACCACCCATTGAGACTGCCACTGGTGCAGAACTTGTAAACGCCTCCACGTTGACTGCACTGCGGAGCCCTGGTGCCTCCTGCAGTCCGAGAAGTTGTAGTGGACGGAGTCGTAGTCATGTTAGGCGTAGTTCTGGCAGTCGTTCTGGCTGTTGTGGTAGTCGTGGTTCTCACGGTAGCTGTAGTAGCTGTGCTCGTCGTTGTGGTTATAGTTGTAGTTCTAGTTGTGGTTCTAGTTGTGGTTCTAGTTGTGGTTTTAGTGGTAGTTCTGGTAGTTGTAGGCGGTGTAATGGTCGTAGGTGTTGTAGTGGAGGTGACTGTTGTCCGTGATGTAGTGCCAGTGGTCATAGTGGGTGTGGTCATAGTAAATGTTCCCGGGCTAGCTGTAGTGGAGGTGGTCGTCGTGCTTGTACTTCTGGTGGTGGCGATTCCGGAATTTGTAGTCGTTTGCACGGTTGTCTCCGTCGTGCTAGTGAGGACACTTGTGGTGGTCATTATGTCTATGGTAGTTTCGGTTGTCCTCTCCATCGTGGTAATGCCCGCAGTTGTGCTGGTTGTTTCGGTCGGACCCGCGAGGAAGAATATTATAACGACCAGGGCAAGGAACAGGAGGGCAACCACCAAGGACGCTATGCCGAAGCAAAGCCAGTGCGTCGGAGTCCTGACGCGCGGCAAGCCGCGGAGCTCGCCGGCCACTCGGGATCCCGGCACCAGAGCGGGTGCGCTGCCAGTCGGCCGCGCTTCAGCGAGGGGTTGCTGTGACGCTCTTGGCTGTTCGCCTCTGGCCGTCGAAGAGGTGGCGTACGAGAGACCGAGCGTAGTAGCCGACTCGCTGGCGTGCGAACTTGTGGTCGAAGCAGTGGAGCTGGAATCAGTTCTTATGGGGCGAAGAGATGGCGCAGACATGTTCTCTTCTCATCCTTCTTTCTTCTTTGTGGAGGCACGCGCCTCTGTCTGGCACTACTGACTTTTTTTTTTTAAAGCGAATGCACGGATCAGTAAAATCAGAGCCTTGCAAAATCTTCTATTGCCGATGAATGTCCGCAGAGAAAAAAAGAGGCGCAAAAAAGAAATCACACCGATAGCCACGACTGGGAGTCGAACCCACGGCGCCGCGAACAGGTCAGCATCAAAGGCCGCTGCGCAAGAGCACTAGGCTATCACCGCAGTTTTTTTTATTGCATGGAAACATTGCCGAAAAATAAAATCTGAGTGTGCTTATATGTAACAACCAATTTTTTTTAGCAGAAAACTAAATCTCGACTACCTTAAATGCGTCAATGTTTCAGAACTGTTTGACCGCGCAAGGCACCCTGGCCTCACTATGGATATGTGCCATTCCAACAGAGGAAAACAACAACAACACAAACGAACACGCTTGTGTTAAAGTGCGCCAAACACGTGTTTGTGCATTGCAGAGCGTCGTCTTCATCAACTTCCTTCTGCTCCGTCCCGCGCCACTGGCCGCTCATCGTCGTCTTCTACGTGACAAAATCCCTGCTTTCGCACTGATTCGAATGTGGTAAACTTTCGCTGCAGTTTTTTTTAATTGCGACATTACGCCTTTAGATGGTTCGACTCAAAGAGACGACGGTCTGTAACCACAACAACGGACAGGCCAAGATATTGACGGCGATAAAGAACATATTTTTTAATATGGTAGCTTTGAAGCATAGAAAGCGATATTTAACTTTCAGAATTTGCTGAGTATTAATTAAAGCAGCCATGGCAACCAATTTTGGATCATAAACTGTTTATGGCACCTTATTCCGCATAATCCAAGTCATAATTGCTGAAAATTCGAGCTCCATCAGTTGAATACATATTTTTAAATATAATTTTGTTTCTTTGGGAATAGCTTGCTGTCTTCCACTTGTCGGGATCGCTGACGTCACACACAAATTTACTCGCGAGTCGCGTCGTCTGCTGCATGTTTTGCGCAGAGTTCGGCGCTTTCACGCCGTCGACAGTGGGTGCTTGTAAACATTCTTTCTTCAGTGATGAAAGAACCCGTGCGCTCCGTGATGTCAGTGCACTTTAAAACACCCGAGATGGCGGAATTATTCCGTAGCCTTCCACTGCGGCGCCTCTTTCACTTTTCCACCTTTTGCTGTTTCATCGCTCCCCTCACAGTGCGGTTAAGGTTGTTTTACTATCAATGGGTCTGGATTGGGAGACTACGCGGGAGCCGAATTGAAGGTGGTCACGTTCCACCGGCTCATTATTTCATTTCTTTTTTTATGACATGACGCATATGTTTGGTTGTACTTTGCGGCGTAGACGGAGTGATGGTGTCGGTAGCGCTGGATGAAGAGAAGGCAGTGTTTGGAGGGCCCCCCTGACCATCTCAATGACCATCTCATTAAGATGGGCCGGTGGACCATCTCGATGCCATGGATGTAGCCTAGATGCAGCGTCGTGCGTTCATCGCTGCACGTATGCGGGGTACACGAAACACGAAGGATCAGCAGACCGGTCCAACTACGGCTGGTCTGGAGCGCACGTCCACACATGACGCGTACACTCTATACCCACCGTAGTCGAACGAAGATCTACTGTTCTCGAAACGCTGACCGAACTTCTTTTCTCACTCTATAAAGAGTTGTCGGTAGCCTTGCCGAAACAAAAACACAATTTTCGCCCATTCATGCGTGAGAGCGGCATTCAAACCAAATGTAATAGTTCCAAAAGCACAATGTGAACAAGCTTGCGCTGATAATCTGCTTGTCTACACCTGTAATATGCATATTTTTTTTATTTCCTTGTTTTGCGTTCTGCCGAGGAAAATCACGACAAAGCCGCGTGTGGAAGGTGGGATGAAAGTAAGGAGAAGGCGCGAAGAATGGAAGGCCAGGAACTCAGTACGTACCAGCAGTTTGGGAAAGCGGGCTTGCGCTAGAAGAGGGGGCTCTGCAGCGCAGCGGAAGTGGCGCCGGAAGAGGAAGCTCGCGACGGAAGTCGCAATTTGCTTTCCCGCCGAGGGCGACTCGGTCTCGCCGAGCTGGGCCGATGCGAGAGCTGCGCGCGCGGCTCCGGGCCGCGTTCCGAGGGACGCGATGCTGGGTACGTAACCGAGTTTCGCCTCTCGGAAATTGCTCGCGTGTGCCGCGCTGTTCTGCACACACGCACGACAGTGTGCTCCTCGTGGTGCCCGTTGGGTCCACACCCTTATGCGCGTATTCATGCTAGCTCCATGCGTGCACCACTTTCATCCCCTTTTCCTTTGACTCTCTTTATTCCTTCCGGGCTGCTGCTGTGAATAGTGTAGTGGAGGCCGCGGCGTTGCCCTCTTTAGAATGCCAGCCTTCTGTTGCGTGCAGCAAAGAAAGAGCCGAGCGATGTCTCTCCGCGGCTCGGAACGTATCGCGAAGAACCTGCATTGCCTGGCAGCAGTTGTTTGGGCGCTTTTAGATTTTTGTTCTTGGTACTTTCATGGCTGCCACAAAATGGGGGAGGGGGGGGGGGGAGGTGTTCCGAACCAATGAAGCAAACATAGCATTACATTAGATACGGAAATTCGAGACTTTACCCAAACAGTAATCATTATTGCACTCAAGAGCACTGGAGCTTCACGTGATCAGGTCCAAAAAAAATTCTGGAAACTGACACCCAAAATGCGAATTTCAGAGATGGCTTCATCGGCGCGCAGTGCTCACCGTTCAAACTACGTCGTTTCGGCTCATTATCGGTGGCGCCTACTGCAGTTAGGTCGTTGGATCTGCGGGATCTGTGGGGCAGCGAGTTTTCAGCCACCATGAGAGCGCGTTCGCCCTCCGCTCTACCACCGTACGTTTGCAGTCTCAACTTCCGCTGGCGGGCAAGGAGCCGGAACTCCCCTCTCGGCTGCTTCCATACCTGCCCAGCGCTACCATTCGCGCTCCCTTCCAGCTTCAGATTCATGAGGAGCCAGTTTTCCATGAACCCTAGGCTTCCGTCAGCCATATCGTGGCCCCCGCATAGATTGTACTTGTATCTCCGTGTTGCTGACGGTGAAAAAATTTTATTTGTTTAAAACAGGGGTTACTGGGCGCCGGCCTTTCGGCACAGGTCCTCATTCCAAGACTCTGGCATCCGCTATACTGCAGGCCCGCGCTATGAGCCATTGTTGCTGTGGTGGCTCAGTGGTTAGGGCGCTCGTCTACCGATCCGAAGTTCCAGGGTTCGAACCCGACCGCGGCGGCGGCTGCGTTTTTATGTAGTGGAGGCGAAACGCTAAGGCTCCCGTATACTCGTGTTCTAGAGCCGGCATGGCTATCCATCTTTTTGCTGCAGAATAAGGCATACGGAGAAGATGACGCACAGGTGCCACTAGGGTCAGCGACGCCCGGTGCGGTAAACGGGTGGGTCACCCTGCGCTTCTGTGGAGATACATCATTTTAAGCCCGTTGTCTACCAGGCTAGTGACAATTTAGCAAAACATCACATCAGCAACCTACTCATCTGATACACTGACGCGGTTATTACTTTGACAGGAAGCTACAAGCGCAAGACATTTTTTCAATAGCTCTAACAAAAAAAAATAAACGCAATCATTTTGTGACACGGATGATTGCCTGTATGGAAAGAATGAAAATTAACAGGGTAAATAAATGGTCAATAAATGCAGCCTCTCGCTGAGCGTTCAAAAAAGAAACGGTGTAATCGGAAATTCTATGCTTGCATATCCTGCGAATGTGAGGGGCAACAGCGTTTCCTTTGCCGCCTGCAATTATCACCAGGAAGGCTGGAATGATAGGCATAGCGTCAACGCCGCTGTCGCTCATTCTTCCCCCGTTGCAGATCCAACCCCTTCCGGGTGTCCGCAGCCGCTTACCGACGCCTCTACACAATGTGCAGACTCCTAGCGAACACTTCTCCTAGCCGGTTATTATTATTAGGAGGCTTAAAGAGATGTTCTATTTCATATTTTCGGTGTCTACGACTGCGTAGTTGCTGTACATCTATACTCTGAAATCGCACCGCGGCGCTGATACCAAAGCTGCGCAGTATTCTGAAAGCTGAAAGATACCTAAGCTGCGCAGTATTCAGTGTAATAAATCGCTGCTACACGCGAATTCCTCCAAGATGGCAATGGCCAAACTATCACCTCTTATAAATAGAAACATCTGCCGCGCCATCTGCGAAGTGACCTAATTATCAGGCCGACGATGGCTTCGACCAGAGAACACAAAACGTATTGCTAGCTTCTTCTGACACAGACCAAAATGCGCCAGGACAAAAGGACTTGCATGTGCAGCGAAGAAATCAGAACGTCTGCAATGGCGCAGAAAGCGCCTTGCAGCAAAAATCTCCTCAGGCATTCGACTTTCAATCGAAAGCCAGACGGTCCACAAGGCGAACAGGCTTATGGTACTGGGACTCCACATACAGATGTTTTAATGAGACTTATAAAATAACAAAGATAAAAAGCATCTGCTTCGCCTCCACGTGCAGCCGGACGAAGAGGCCACGCACAAAGCCCGTATTAGGCAACTGAGTTGAGTTGAGTTGAGTGGTTGTAAGCTACCAGTGGGATTAGCCTTGCAGTTGCTGCCGGCAATTGCTCCACCGTAGCGACACTTAAATAGAAATCACAGAAACACTGTCCGCAAAAAAAACCAAATAGATACTCCTGAGGTCACCATGTGGAGGCCAAATCCGTGTCCTGCAGGTAAAGTAGAAGAAGGCGAGAAGCATCCCTTCTACTCGACTGGCTCCCGCGCGGGAAAACAATGTCCTGAAGAGAACTGTGAGGAACTCCTGCCTTCTGAATCACGTAGATTACGCACAAGATCTGAAGAATATACGACCGCCGCAGCTGTCTATGGAAAAATGACCCTGTTCGAATCATACAACCTCTCATCTTAAGCCGAAGCCACATATCATACCGAAATCTCACACCAACATGGACCGGGTGTCGGCAGCTACGGAGCTTCCTTCCCCTGTGTTCCTTCACGAAAGTGGGTGTAGGCATTCAGAACACTTTGGAGGAGCTGGTCGGGGCACACCGGAAGGATAGATTATCTAGTTAAGCACAGTCCGCGCCAGAAGAACCCTCGTGCAACACCTCAGATACCAAACACTAATACACAATCCTCGATTAAAGCAAAAATACAGGTAGCCCTGCACCCACTCAACATGCACTCGAACACCACAAGGGCAGCACACAAGCGTGAGTGAAAGCCCTACGTCGCACTTACGGCACCAATTCCAATGCACTGTAAACCTCACAATTTGGGGTTGAGCTCGGTCAGGTGTCGTACCTCAGAAAAAAAAATTGAAACGAGAATAAAGGAATTATTCACTTAAAACCCCAATTAAAATTTCGACTGTTGAGAACCATGTGTGGTAAACGAAAATTATGACAGTAACATTCTAATCACCATACTTATCACAAAATTGTAAATTTAGGCATGTATATTTATACAGTAGGTAATGAACATAGTATACCCATCAATGTGCGCGCAGCTGGAAAACTGGTACTTCGGAATGTGAGCTCGGAGAGTTACGATTTGCACGTGGAAGATTACGAGCCTCCCGTTGTTGCTCGAAGGCTCCTTGGCCTCGTCGCTGGGGCCCGAGCTGCCGCAGAAGTAGAAAATACAGCTCAACTTGTCCCCGATGTGTCAATGCAATATGGACCAACATAAGATTAGTAAATTTTTATTTTCCAGGTGCGTCCAGCATAACAACATCCTCATGCTCTCCTTTCCCCTAAAGAATTCTTAATAAGCTGCAACTATAATGCACCGACCGAGGCACATTGCATTTTGTTTCGATGCATAAGTGAGCTGGTTCTTTCTGGATGTATGGCTGCCACTTTTTTGTTTGTTTCTTGCGGCATCCCACAAAAGCGCTCCACTCAGTAGCAACTTTGTGATGACCCCCATAATGCGCAGGTCCACACGGGACGGAGAGGCAAAGCGACACCGTATGGCTCAGTTTAAACAAACAGGTATATTCAATAATTACACATGATTAAGGTTATACATCAGAGGCTGGGGCGTCCGAGCTTACGTGCCGACGACTTCATGGGGGCGATGGAGTGGCTCCGGAGTTGGGCTCGAGCGGTTGCTGGCAGAAGCTGCACGCCGTCGGGCTTCGGCGCTGAAGGCCCTCTTGGCGAACGATGTCGTCCTGAGCGTGTATGCAGTAGAATTTCAGTAGTCGTCCGTTTCTTCGAGGATGGTTCACAAACCCTTCCTCTAGTGTCGTTCGGCTTGGAAGATGAACAGGAGGCGAGCTTGTAGATGATGACAGCAGAGCATAATTTTACAACATACATATAC
>JARKHS020017081.1:0-71410 GCA_030143305.2 Amblyomma americanum | reverse complement strand
CCACGAGGCCCTTGCGGATGCTGCTTCCCCTCCAGTGAGCTACATTAAAGGCACGCCGAGAGCGTTTCGGCAATTTTGAAGATCCCGTGGAGCCACCCAGGCTTGCTGTCCGGTGCACATCATCTCGCTGCCACCTGCTGCGACGGAGCGGCCTGTATCCTGTCGCCGCACACATCCGGGGCAGCTGTGGCGAGACCAGTCAGCAGTCACCTGCTGCTGCTGCTGCTCTGGCGACTACTACAGAATCGTGGCCTGCAGGTTCCCACCGGCCTTCTATTCGCGGGCCTGCGGACATGGTAGTCCACGGGCCATGCGAGTCGTCCCAGCGGAGACCTTCACACCGCCTTCGGAACATCGCGGAAGGACTGCGTGGACGCTGCCGGCGTGACCTCCGGTGCAAGACGTGCCTCAAGGACATGAAGCCCAGGAGACTTAGCATGTACTTTCAGGCGCCTGGGTCTGTTTAAGGTCGGGGAGATGTGGGGACCTGCCCTGCAGCCCCCTGTGTTTGCTTCCCACATGGAACCGTGCAGCAGCAGCCACACCTCGAGGAGGAACGCATTCCCATGTCAGTTACATTAACTGGCAAGGGAGGGCGCCAGCGTCGCTGCGCGTGAGACTGCTGAAGCCCGCGCGCGGGAGAGGGGGCATGAGGCTCTTCGGCTGGTATCGTCGGCGCGAGCGGACGTGTCGCTCGCGGCTCCGCTCTTCGCCGGACGGGGCGAGGAAGTGACGGGGAGACCCGCTCCCGTACTCGTCCCGTCCGGCCTGCGGAGTATCCCTTGCCCTAGCGCGGGCGAACATTCGCACGGAACCTTGCTGGTGAGTCGGACGACCTCGATTCATTAGCGTATCTTGTTGCTAGCTGGCGTTATTGTTGCTGTAGCAATAAATGCCTGTTTGTGCCAGCCAACGTGTCGTTCCTTTGTTCCCCCAGAGCAAGGCCCGCCGTGGTCGGCGAGCGCTCGGTAGCGTACGCGATCACGGCGGTGGGGGTCCGGGCGGCTTCGAAACTGTGTCAGCCGCGATAGAGTGGGGAGAACGTACTTATCTCCCCAAGTCAACCCCACAAACTTCATTTCAGCGCACTCAAAAACAGCGATTTGGTTAATCGCCTCGTTATGCTTGGAACCTGCGCTCCTAAAGTGCGGTCCTCACCAGATGCAGGTTAGGTTTGGCTAATAATGTTGGCTGACCTTTCACCGCAGCTGGCTTCCCTTCGAAGGTTGTAACTGCAGTCGCTGAAACTCTATTCCAAAGAGCAAACGGCGGCACTTGATCCAAAGGGTCTCCGGGTGGGGGCAGCTCAGTGGAACCTTAAGTTGTGCCATGTCTGCACAACGTGTCGCACAACCCCAAGAAAGTAGGGAACTGACGCAGTGTATCTTTGGTTTTTCCAGCCGCCACCAAGGTCTCAAGATATAACAGAAGCGGGTCGCGTCAGAGGTGCTGCCTGCGCTTGTCGTGCCGTCTTCTTTTAGTGTGCGAAAGTGGCGCGTTGTTTCAGAACGTAACACGCGGAACCAACTAGCCCTTGCAGGTATAACGGTAAATCATGGGTCACAAAATAATCATAATTGTAGGGTCAGCCGGAGGCTCCCTTTCGCGCAAACAAGCTCATACGATTTATGCGCAATGACAGTTTATTTCGCTTCAAGATCAGAATAAATTTGTTGCTATTAAGCCCCTATAAAGATTCACGGGCCATTGTCATATGTGCTGCTGAATCGCTTACAAGGATTTTACCAGCGTCATGAAGCCCACCCATCTCACAATTCTAGGCACGTTACGAGGTCTGCGCTTTGTCAGTGTCCTCTTGTCACGCGCAGGTCTTTGCGCTTTTCGGACAAGGCTAAGGTAGAAGTTTTGTTTCTTTGAGATATGAAAGAAGCGATTGTGACTGAAAGCGGTAAAGCCTGACGAAGTCGACAGTTCCGCATAATAACTGACAGAGCAGTGCGCAACGCAGACACTAGTATTATTAACCGCGCATAATGGCTGTCAATATAGTTACAGCAAACGACAGTATTAGAGCACAAATATCGTATGTATACACAGAGAGTACACCATAAAATCAAGGCAGTCTACAAACATGGTACGACATCACTAAACAAGAGCCTCCCGCAACAAACTGGCAACAAAGAGAAAAGATGCCTTGCTGAAGAAATAATAGAACTATTTCACGTCATGATTGATTAACTGTTTTAATGCCTTACTATTTGTTCCTAAAGAAATGAAACATGTTAACTAAAATATAGGTTATTGAGTGTAACTTGAATCCGCTAATTGAGCCTTTGTGTTCAAGTAATTATGCCTCGTTTTAAGGACTAAGTTTCTTTGTTGCCAGAGGGAGGATTTAGTGGGAGGACAGTTAAGACCGATGGCATACAAACGACTAACATGTCATTGTGATTGGAAAAAATATTATTTACATATTTTTACACATGCCAAGGTTACCTTATATATTGACGTCCACAAGTAGACATGACGCTAAGCATGTAAGTCGAGCCAATTAAAGAAGTACCATCAGCATGCTTCAGCAACTAACAGGTATTGCTTGTGAGCAATTTAAGACGGGATAGCATACCTATTCACAGAAGAGTGAAACAGCAATATTCTGACATGGAAAAAAAGACGTTAGCGCCAGTTTGGTCTAAAGACGAGAACAAAAAATCTTTGTTAACAAAAATGAATGGGCACGACCACTGCCGGAGGAACCCTTCCTCTCTCGAGAAAAAGAGTTCCTCTGACAAGAAACTGATCAGCTCCCTTCGAAGGCGGCCAAGTATTGGCCACACAGTGCGGCGTAGAAAGCCACCAGCGACCGCGGTGCATTGATTGCGCTATAAACTAAAACGACTCTCAACAATTAACAGGCGAGCAAAACGGCCGCTGAAAAAGCGGCCCCGGGAGACAAAGCTCGAAATGCCATGCCCACGAAATCCCGCATGAACCGCGTGCCAAAAGACCCGCGCTACCACGCAGGTGACTGTAGCATGGAGATTAGATTCCGGAACAGGCAAATCGGACAGGTACTGGAGCGTAAAACACCCCACCGCCCTAGCCGATCACAAGTAGGCAGCACTGTCCAACCATGTTTCCAAACAAATCGTGTAGATGGTCTGGGAGAGGCGTCGACGCTATATGCGCGCCCATTGAACGCGGCGCATCGGGGAGCGGCGAGCCGCCGGCACTACAGGCAACAACCGCGAGCCCATAATGTCCACCACATGGTCCGCAACGATGTTGACATCAGGTGCTACTGCGCTTACATGCCTGAAAAAGACCACTGACGTAGCATAGAAAGCGGTAGGCTACTCTGATTGAGGTCCATGATTAACAGGGGCCGAGGGATTCAAAAAGCGCAAAGAAGGGCCCAAAAAGTACCGCGCTATGGTTCGCGCCTGAGACACGTCCCCCAACTGACTACGCAAAATGCACTTCAAAGCTAACAACGAGGATGCGATGGAAAAATTTGGAAAGGCAAAACCGCCTCTCTGCTGTGGTTGTCCAAGAACAGCACGAGCCACAAGCTCGGTCCCGCCTGACCAAAAAAAGAAGAAAAAACTGTAGCCTGCATCAGTCTTATGACGCGCACGGGTGGTTTAACATTGTGGCAAAGGTACCAGAAGGCACCCAGCACGACCGACTGAACAAAGTAGCGCCTCTCAAGCAGAGGCAGGTCAAATGTCTGGGCCCTCCGCACACGAACTGCAATGCCCTCTACGACCGAGGGCCACACATACCCTCCCATATTCCAGCACAGTCGTAGGTCACGCATAAAATGCGCATCTGCGCACACCACTGCAAAAGTATCGCACATGCAATACGTCTGCAATAAAAAGTAATGACTTTTTGAATAATTAAGAGCAGCTCCGACAAGGAGGCGTACTCACGAAAAACGCTTAAAGCTTCGAGCAGGCGGCGTTCATCAGGTAAGTAGAGTTTGATTTCATCTGCATAAGCAGCGACACGCACTGCCTCACTGCCTGGCAACGCCAGACCTCTAATAAGAGTGGTGATTGACTACCAGGAGGAAAGGCTATTACGATAAGACAAACAAAAGGGGGGAAAGCGGACAACCTTGACGATCGCCGCAGCCAACATAAAATGCGGTACTTTCCCAGCCATCGAGGAACGGAGTTCTTGAAATGTCTCTGTACACCTCTTTATTGAGAAGACCGATAGAAGGTGGGAAACCGAAAGCATCCAGAGTACCGTAAATATATACTCATGCTCTAAGAAGCCGAACGCCTTCTCTTGATGGAGGGAAACAAGAAGACCCTGTGCGCGCCGCCGTATAGTATACTCCCGAATATCTCACGTTACGGAAGATAAACTATGTATTTCACGGCCCAGCATGGAGCCAACGTGGTGGCAGGAAATGAGGGACGGGAGAAGAGACCGTAGAACGCGAACGAGTAATTTTGCTAATACTTTATAATCTGAACTTAGTAAGGTGATAGGGCACCAATCTGCCGGAGATGTCGAGAAATGAGACTTTATAGGAATCAGGACAATGCGGCCTCTTTTAAATGAATCGGGAAAGACATGCCGAGTGAAACAGAGTTTTAACACGCGTGAAAATGGATCTTACAATATGCCAGAACTGTAAATAGAACTGCACAGGAAGACCATCTGGCCCAGGCGCTGAGTCTCGTTTCATGGAATCTAACGCCTCCTCGATTTCACCTTGTGTTGGCGGAGCCATAAGGCCATCATAAAATTCAGCGGCAACCTGCGCCAAGCATGTAAAAAAAGGGTGTGCGGAAACGTCCTCGCGATCAACCAGAAGGAGCGACTGAGCAATATCCCGGAAATGGACGTAAAACGCACTGAAATTCCTGCCAACTGGCTGGGCCACAGCCTTGGCGGAAGATGTAAAAGCAGGGGCACCTTGAGGGCACAACAGGTCCTGGCGTGCAAACCGAAGCACCTCAGGATGAGCAGTTGGACTGCGTTGACAACGCCATGCCGCCGCTCTGAATGAGGATGATAGTAAAAGACGCTGGAGGCGCTCCGAAAGCTCCTCTTTCCATGCGCACATAAGCGACGACGGCGACGGGGTGTGCTGAGCTATACGCAGCTTTGCCGACACTACACGCATTTCAGCTGAGACGCGAGCCCTATGGGCTAGTCCAGAACCGGCGCAATGGTCCCAGTCACAAGGCATGGCCCCAAAAACCGAAAAACACAAGGCCCGCGTTAGTCCTCTCGTGCTGTCGTCGTGAAGGATGCGCACATCCAAACGGCATGGTTTGTGAGGAGACACTTAAGCCGCTGGAACCTCGAGTGACAGAAGTAAGGGGCGATGGTCTGATATGTATACCGGCGAGGATGACAGCGTCATTACATTAGCAGCACACACTGTCCTCGAAAAGCCCGTCTGTACATACGCCTTGTCTAACTTGCTCGACAATAATCCGCGACGCCACGTCCACACAAAGACACCGCCATACAGGAGCTCATAAGCATCTCTTAGCATAAACTGGTTGAATAGGCGGCGCAACTCGCGCGCATTCCAGCCTGGCCTGCCCCTACCAGGGAACTGCACATCAGCGACCGAATCGAACACGGAGTTGAAATCGCCCAGCATCACAACGTTACGTCCTCCAAGAAAGTACACATCCAGAGCTTTAAAGAATGAGTTTACCAAATTAGAATTCGCAGGTGCATGAATGCAAAGAATTCTCAGATGAAGTGTGTTAAACGTGCAGTCGAACGTCAGCACGCGTCCAAGCGCATCGTAGGTAACATGACGGTCTTGCAGGAGGATGCGGTTCAAAATAAGAACGCCAACACCGCCAGAACGCTTGCTGGTGTACGAAAAGAAAGGATCGATGCCGAACCTACGCTTAATTCCCAACATGTCAGTGAGGCGATAAAAATTGGTTTATTGCAGGCAGAGGATATCGCAGCACGATGAACGAGCAAAAACGACTATCTCGACCAGCTTGTCCTATAGGAAACCGATTATGTGGACACGGTTTGAATTCAGTAGATTAGTAGATTATGCCTATTGTACAGTGGTGACGTTGGTAAGCTTTCTGGACAACAAAATGAGATAATTCGGAAGAAATAGTGAAATCGAAATATTGAAAATTTTAGTGAAACGGTAAAGGTCGCTGATCTAGTAAACATAGCCAAGAACTCTACTAAGGTCAGTGGTAACTTATGGAAAATGTGTGCTTCATGATGAATCTTTCTTGAACGAGGCACAAAGAAACGTCTGAGTTGTTTCCTGCCGTAATTTTGATTTAGCGTATCCTAAGTAAAGCGTCTAACGAAGTGGGGCATTAAGAGTTCCGAAGACAATAATGACATGTTTTTACACATTGAAACTAAATATATTCGCCTGCGACCAAACATATGATTTTTGTAATCACAGACAATAGTTTATAAACCCGCCAAAGTAAGGCCTGCGAAAAAAATTTCGTATCGTAAACATTCATAATGATAACAAATTTCGTTTACATACAACAAAGAAAAGTCCTAAAATCAACCTCTGTGAAATGTCTTGGGTAATACGCAGGCTATTAGAAAGAAAATAACTCATATTAGCAGACACTATTCTGTTACTTACAAACAGATCTGAAATGATTTCGATAGGCATATTCTAGTGCAACAGATCTGCAGTATTCGACTCAGATTTGAAACCTCTTCGTGAACCCTATAACATATAAATAACTTTTAAAAGTCGCTAATCGCAATAGATCGCAACTGATTAAGGCAAAACCCCACTGCCGCGTCCCCTACATCGATTTCGTCAGCGGTCATTCTAGGCAGGCCTTGAGGGCTGGCGAGGCACATCGAATCGCCGTGTGAGGTGCACACCGCGGACAATGACGCGTGTAATGGATTTAAAAGGACAGACGTATGATCTATTTACATGTATCAGAACGCCCGTCGACCATATGAAAGCGAACCAAAAGCTTCTTAGAGAGGCGGCGGTGGCAGAAAATAACTCAAAGAGCACTAGAGTTAATTTCTAAAACGGATACCGAATACGCAGAAACCGGCAACTCATTTATGAATTGGCGAATTGAATATAATGACCCTGATGAAAGACGATGTACTTGCACATGCCAGAAATGAACTCTTTCCGGAAAATACTACAGTTGCAAATCGCACCAGCACGTAGACACTAGCATGCTTCGCAGATGCCATGGGACACCCGGGCACAAACGTGAGGCCCTGGATAGTTCCTCTAGCCGCTATATGAATATATAAACTCCGATTTTACACTTCATTTCAACTTAATATTCGTCGAAGCGGCAGAGGCTTGAATAAAACTGAAAAATAAATCATTTGACGAGGTTCAAGCCCCACATTGAAGTGCAAACAGCGGTCTTGAACTTGTTGATATATGAGTGCAAATATAATAAATCAAGATATATACATAAAACATCAGCTCACAGCTACTGCGCTCAAGAAGAAATCATAGGTAATAATAAGATTCTGAAAATTTACAACCAAAGTTACGCAAGTAATGAGCAATACACAAAAAAATTAACTGTGCTTGCAACACAATCTACAATAAACATCAGAATGTAATTCTTACCAAATGTGCCATTACAAGAGAACAGTTTTATATTGATATTGTTATGGTTAGGATATATTGATGTTGGACATCTGTAAGCAAAAGCTCCGCGACCTCTTCGGGAGACCCATCGGGCGTAATCTCTCCCCAAGAAGGCTGCCAGTTCAGAGCCATACATTGCCTAGATTTAGGACGTGTCGGCCTTGTACCGCAAAGCTCACAAAGACATGTCCGAGGCAGATGGAGTCGGCCACATAATAAAAGGTAATGCCGACGGTGCATTTCAGCTGCTGCACTGCGGAAAACTGTTATACAGTCGCTTCTGTTCTTGAGATGTGCAGGCCCTTCGAGCAAGCGAAACACAGGCGCATTTCGCACCGTTTTGTACGGCAGCCGACCGCTGCTGCCAGCTCCTCATGTTATGATCTGCCAGCACGGTGGCAGCCTTCTGACGCGGCTCGCTTAACCCTGATCGTGCGCCGCGAACTGGAGGCGATAGCGGCCGCTGTCTCCCCCTTGCAACTGCCGGACACCCTAGTGCTCATTCAGGCCGTCTTTCGACCTTGGGTAGCGAACGTGGCCGTACCTCCTGCTCCTGTCGTGGACAACGTTAATGCCAGCTAGGACCCTTCAATAATCGCGGCTGCCAAGGCGAGAAGCCCCAGCTTCTCACCTTGCTACCGGTACCCCAATCCTGACGACTGGTGCTCCCCGGATGATCGGCCAATCTCTTTTATGTGCTTAATCTTCGGATATATCTCCCGTCCCTGCCGCACTCGTTTGTACCCGCCAGCTCGTCCCTTCTCCTTCGTCGACTGCCGCAGCGACAACGCGTTACTCCCCTCCTCCCGTGACGATCCCGCTTCCCCAGCTAGTGGATCCAGCTGATCGCCACCCCCACAAGGCAGCCGCTCCCGTACCTCTCTCACTCGCTGCAACTCGTCTCCATCCAACTCCCGCCTCTTCTCTTAATACTACCCGGTCCATCCATCCCCTGAGATGACACTGCATCGTTGACCCGGCTTGCAAATTCTGCCTTGACTCTCACTGCGCAACGTAATCTAATCTCATGAATGTTCTTGTGCATGGAGTCGCGGTCCTTGCCCTCATTGATACTGGTGCCCAACTGTCTTTCCTGAGCTCTTCTTTGCGCCGCTGGCTCAAGAAAGTTTTAACGCCCACCACCACGTCCACGGTTCACGTTGCCGATGGCAGCACCGCTGCCGTGACTGAAATGTGCACAGCGCGAGTCAACTTTGCCATTGCGTCATATTCACGATCTGTTCCCCGTCCTGGCCAGGTGCCCTCAGGACGTGATCCTTAGCATGGAGTATTCAGCAGCCATCCAGGTCTTATTGACTGCTCCTCTGGCCTTCTCCGGTTGGATGTGCCCCTCTGCTATGACGACTCCACCAGCTCACCTCGCCTTCACTCCAACGAGTTTGCTCGTCTCTCGCCACAAGCTGCCGTCTACATCCCTATGTTGCCTTCGCCGCCCGTCCCTGATGGAGACTACGTCGCTTGCCCTATCAGCACTGTAATTCTGTGTCGTGACGTCCTCGTTCCCCAAGCCGTTGTCCATATCACCAACAACTGCACTACCTCCCTGTCCTCAACTTCAGCGCGTCTGCTTAAGTTCTTCCCGCCGGCATTTCACTTCTGACCTGTCCCCATTGGCGGATCATGACAAGCAGTTTCGGATAAATTTTTTAAAGTTGGAAAAATGTAACTTACTTTTGCGGTAATATTAAAAAAAATGAAAATAAATGTTGGTTCTTGGGAAAAAAATTGGCGCTGTATCTGTCTCACATACATCTCGACAGACACCTGATTCGCACCGTAAGGGATGGGAAAAAGGAGGGACTGAAAGGTGAAAGGAAGAGATGCCTTAGGGGTGATAATAATAATAATTGGTTTTTGGGGAAAGGAAAGGGCGCAGTATCTGTCTCATATATCGTTGGACACCTGAACCACGCCGTAAGGAAAGGGATAAAGGAGGGAGTGAAAGAAGAAAGGAAGAAGAGGTGCCGTAGTGGAGGGCTCCGGAATAATTTCGACCACCTGGGGATCTTTAACGTGCGCTGACATCGCAGAGCACACGGGCGCCTTAGCGTTTTTCCTCCATAAAAACGCAGCCGCCGCGGTCGGGTTCGAACCCGGGAACTCCGGATCAGTAGTCGAGCACCCTATCCACTGAGCCACCGCGGCGGGTTCGTAGGGGTGGGCTCCGGAATAATTTTGACCACCTGTGGATCTCTAACGTGCACTAACATCGCACCGCACACGGGCACGCCTTTTTGTTTTGCCTCCATTGAAACGTGGCCGCCGCGGTCGGGTTCGAACCCGGGTACTCCGTAATATTTAAAGTAATGCTCCATTCTTTTGAAATGTAGCAATATTTATATTTGAAAGTGTTTCCTATGGTCGCACCGAACAGTTAAGACTTAACTCCAATCCAAAGCTAAAGGGGAAATCTTTTGTTGATAGCAAAAGCGTTAATAGAAGGAAAATTTAAGGCGGTTGTCGGGTGATCTGCAGATATGTTGATTTTTATAGTAAAATCTTACATTACATGAAAAAATTGCGTTCATAAATGGTTTCCCGTTCCAAAATGCCTTTCTAGAGAATTGCTCAGTATGGCACATTTTCTGCCCTATAGCTTCGGATCCAGTTACTGACGTCCCCAACGTCCCCGCATCGCAGCCATCCCGTCCGGATCCTATTTCCAGGTTGATCGCGGACGATCGGTGCCCTGCTGACTACATATACAGATTTTCCTAGCTTTTTTGCCCTCAAACAGCGACATTTCTGGCCTTGATAACCATTTACAGGGTGAAACCTCTGCTGTCACCCACCGCATTGACACCGGCGATGCCCGCTCTATTCACAGATGACCCTATAGGGTCTATCTGAGCACCGTGTCATCCATGCAGAGGCCAGCGTCGGTGCCGCGCTAATGATTATTATGGTCACATGGTTGCACCCTTTGTACCGAGCGGGCGTTTCGCGCGCACAGACCACTGCCTTGACGCCGCAGAGCCTGTGCGGGCTACGCTACCATTATGCCGACATATCGGCGGACACCTGAACCGCGCCGTAAGGGAAGTGATAAAGGAGGTAATAAAAGAAGAAATGAAGGAAGAGGAGCCGTAGTGGAATGCTCCGGAATAATTTCGACCAACTTGGGATCTTAACGTGCACTGCCATCGCACAGAACGCGGGCGCCTTAGCGTTTCGCCACAGCAAGATTTTGGTTGATTTTCGCCTTGCTGCTACAAAAAATAGTAATGAAAGATAGGTTTTTGGGGAAAGGAAATGGCGCAGTATCTGTGTCACAAACCGGCCAACACTTGAACCCTGCCCTAAAAAAAGGGATAAAGGAGGGACTAAGACGGAAAGAAAGAGGTGCTGTAGTGGAGGTCTCCGCAATAATTTCGACCCCCTGGGGATTTTTAACGTGCACTGACATCGCACAGCACACGGGTGCCTTTTGCTTTTTGCCTCCATCAAAACGCAAAAAGCAAAAGGCGCCGGTATGCTGTGCGATGCCTGTGCACGTTAAAGATCCCCAGTTAGTCGAAATTATTCCGGAGCCCTCTAATACGGCACCTGTTTCTTCCTTTCTTCTTTCACTCCCTCCCTAATCCCATCCCTTGCGGCGCGGTTCAGGTGTCCAACCACATATGATACAGATACTGCGACATTTCATTTCCCCAAATAACCAATTATAATTATGTATATCCCTCGAAAAGCAGCCGCTGCCGTCGAGTTCAAACCCGGCTACTCTGCATCAGTAGCCGAGCGCCCTAACCACTGAGCCAATGCCGCGGGTTCTCCTACGACGTACCACTATTGAAAAATGCATGCGCCGCGTGTGGCTGTCTTGCAGCGCGCTGCTCCTGCACTGGAGCCTGGCCTAGTAGCTGAGACTAAAACAAGATGAAAGCGCCGCTCCTGCCGCTTTTTGCAGCGCGATCCAGCGTCGTTAGGATAGTGACTCCCCTCAAAGGTGCTGGATTGTGCTGCTGGGTTGCAACGGGTAGATTTTAAAGCAAGCCGATGTCTATATGCAACCTGTGGCAGTGAAGTAATACAGCTTGGACAGAGGAGTTACGATCGCGTGCCGGTTTCTGACCTGGCTCATTCTCTGATTACTGTGTGCACACGGATGCTTATATGCCGAATTTTGCGCGCGCGGCACGCAGCAGTGACGCAGCGCTGCCGCCGTATTCACGTGTGAAAGACAGCTGTTGCTTCTCGCCCGAAGATCAGAAGGTGCACCCGAGCTTTGCTCCACACGTGACAGCGCGGTACGCAGCGCGCTGATTTGGTGGCCATAAGAGCAGGCTCGTATAGGGGAATCGTGCTTCACGGGAAACAGGCAGGGTGGATGCATTGGTGCTGCGTCGGCGCCTCGCTGGGGCAATGTGAATCAGTGATAACTGTAGTAAATTAACACGAGACTGCGGCAGTATGCGAAGTGTTTCGAGCGCGGTTGGTTGCTATAGCAAGAGGTACATAAGTTCCACACGCAACAAAATTTCGAAACGCGTCGGTTATTTGCGGCGTAAACGTGCCTACGGCGGCCAAACGCGAGTAAAGCGCAGTAATGAGAGGGTCGCGCCGCTAGTGGGCCTGCACATGCACGTGGCGATTTCAAAGGTTCGTCTGGTTCGGCTAGGCCGCGCTGACACAGTTTTTTCTTGCGCGGCGCGCTCCATTGTGGGGCGCGCTGTACTACCGCGTCCTGGTACAGCGCGCATGCGTGTCTGTCGGCGCGCCTGTGTCCTCGCAGGATTATTTTGAGGAGCTCCACCGGGCGCGAGGCGGCCAGCCCGAAGGCTATTGTCCCACACGTGTAGGAAGTGTAGTGTTGCTCGATGGAAGCCGTTGCAGCTCTCCAGCAGACATCGCCCAGGTGTTAGGCCCACTTCTCACTGTTGGTCAAAATAGAACAGGAGAAGGGCGCCGAGAACCTTTATGATCGAATACGCCCGTTTGCGGATCTGATTCCCCACCAGAAATTCCTCTGTGGCGCCGCTATGCAACATGAAGTTTTTCGTAAAGGTAGCACGAAAGACGAGGGCGAAAGGAAGAAGCAGCTCTAACGGAAAGTTCGCAGTTAAGGAAAAAAAGATTCCTGGTCAGTGTTCGAACCTCTACCTGTTGACAGCAGTCGCTCTACGAAATAACCTAGCCGGAGGCTAGCAATTCCAGAGCGAGGGCAAACTGTTTAATTCCAAAAGGAAAGGGTGTTAATTCAATGCCTTTTGGTTATTCCCCCAAGGTGGACAAAATTTGTAATAAATGATTAATTACTCCTTAGAGTCCATCATATCGTAGCAATTCGGTTAAAGAGGAAAGCTATACAGCTGTAGTAGAACAGAATCGGGAACAGGATAGGACTATCCGGAACAGGATATTCATTATTTAACTGCAAAGTTCCGGTGAGAGCTGCGCAGCTTTCATTTCTAGCCGTATGATGATACTTGGTGACATGACTGAAGGCAGACGTGGACCGCAGACGAAGAATGTGTATTGAAAAGCGCGCCGGGATATATAATACCGGGTGGCATGATAACACATCACACACTCAAGGCTCTTTCCAGGCCGCGATGATGTGACAACAGAGCATCGCGAATCACACTTGCGTGGGCGGAACCCAGCCATTACTCCCTCAATACTTACCAACTTCGCGTTGGAAATTTCCCCTAAAAACACTAGAATGTCTATGAATGTGTGCTCGGCCAAGAGCTGCAGCTCAAAGCTGGAGGTGTCCAAGCGCGCGCTGCCATAAGCGTCTTCAAGAGGGAGCCAATCAAGAATGGACTACGCCTTTCCTGCAGTCCATTTAATTCATTGATGAAAGCAAAATGCTAATGGCAGCTATGTTCTGTGTGATGTCACTGTATGTTAAGAATACCCAGCAGATGGAAATGATTCTGGAGCCCTCCACTGCGGCATTTCTCTACGTTTTTCACCCGCCGCGGTGGATCAGTGGTTCGGGTGCTCGGCTACTGATCCGGAGTATCCGGGTTCGAACCCGACATCGGCGGCTGCGTGTCGATGGAGGCAAAACGCTAAGGCACCCGTGTGCTGTGCGATGTCAGTGCACGTTAAAGATCCCCAGGTGGTCGAAATTATCCTGGAGGCCTCCACTACGGCACCTCTTTCTTCCTTTCTTCTTTCGCTTCCTCCATTATTCCATTCCTTACGGCGCGGTACTGTATCCGCAGAGATGCGAGGCAGATACTCCGCCACATCCTTTTCCCAAAAACCAATGTTAGTTTTTTATCCTTTTTTCACTCTCACATTCTTTCCCCTATGGCGCCGTTTAAGGGTCCACCGATGTTTGAGACAGTCACAGAGCCGTGTCATGTCCTAAGAAAACACCAAAGGACATGGCGCAGTAAATGTCTCACATATCGGCGGACACGTGAACCGCGCCCTAAATGAAGGAATAAGTGGGAGGGAAATAAGAAAGGAGCAAATAGGTGACATAGTGAAGGGCTCCAAATATTTTGACCAGCTGGGGATCTTAACGAGCACTGACATCCCACAGCACACGGGTGTCTTAGCGTTTTGCCTGCATTAAAACGCAGCCGCCGCGGTCAGGTTCGAACACTGGAACTCCGGATCAGCAGTCTAGCACGCTAACCACTCAGCCACCGCGGCGGGTTCATGTCTTGAGAAAAAAAGAACAAATGAATTTGCAGATGCACTCGTCGACGACCACTTTAGACAGGTGGTGGCGGTGAAAAGGATTTATTTGGTTATATTTACAGAGCGGTGCTCGAGGAGAGACCCCTAGTGGGTTTCGCTCCTTACAGTACAAGAACTTTCCCTGTTCCACACTCCTGTGCTTTTCTCGACTCGCGGCATAATCTGGCCGCCAGATGCAAAGCAGATGCAAGCTGTCAGAAGTGACTCCACTTTTGAAAGGATGCATTTTTTTTGCATCTAGCGGCACGATTTTGCGTCGTGTATAAGAAAAGCACAGGAGTGTGGAACTGGGAGTGTTCACATCTTTCTGTTCTCAAAAATTGATCACATTGTTCGGCGCCAGGCAGGCGCTTCTTTGTTCTTCTGATCTCTACGTGATCTGGTTACACCATACCGTCGTCGTCGCTTAAAGCAAAAAAAAAAGAGCTATGAGCACCTGCGCTGGAAAACGAAGTATTGACTTTTTGTTTTCTGTCAAATCATGCGGCAAACGTGCGAATATATCTTAAACAAAACGGCCATTTTTCTAGAACGACGTCTCTGCTTCTGTATAAATACCGGTGAGAAGGTCTTGTGAACATCGGAATATTCGGTAGAGCCTCGGTGAATCAATTCGAAGATGACTTCGGCGAAGCTTCTGTTTGTTGCACTTCTTGCAACCAGCGTCTTGGCGACGTAAGTATTATGCGAGAATTTATATCGCAATCTAAGCGTGCTCTCTAGCGCTGCGTAGTTTGAATCAGAGCAATGTACCATAATACTTTTTCTTCTTCACTGAGAAAAAAATTGTTAGTATCAGTGTTGTTAGTCACAATGTCATGTTTTTGCAGGAGTGTGCTTTCCTATACCGGCTCCGGCGGCCATTCGTATGGGCGAGATATTATTACCCGGTGTTCAGGAGGGTGAGTTTTTCGGTTCTCTTTGCGAAACACGTGCTGAGAACGTCGGGAGCACTTAGCTCGACTGAAGACAAGAGCAGGTTTGAAGTAATCATGAGGCTCTAAAGTTAACAGTGAACGAGGATATGATATATTTCAAAGCGATAATGGTTTGTTTTCCTGAAGCGGCGGTGTGCGACCAACAAACTCGAACCGCCATACCTTGCAAAGCCCTTCCCACCGGCGCTTTCAGATTTCATTTTCGGATATGATTTTTGAAGCCACTGATCGCTCGGAGTCATTCGGAGCTATGAGCCGCGAAAAGAAAAATTAAATGAAATCAATTCAAATCAAATCAAAATCAAACCAAATTCCTTTATTTTGTCTCCGAGTTAATTGCAAGTGAAGGGGAGCTGCGAGAAAAAGACCGTAATAGGAACAGCGGCCGCATCGGTTAAAAACGGCTGACATGACATAACCACATAAGCACACCGAAAAAGTACCAAAAAGGCCGTTATATGGATCATAAGTGCAATAAAAAGCAAAAAACGAAAAAACGCGCAAAGGGCACAGCTTACACGCACAAACGTTCATTATGGCTTGTAAAGGTTTCGCGTTGTACATAGGTACCACGACATGTTGCTTTCTGATATGGAATGGGTTGTGTAAGGATTTTCCCAATGTGTGCATATCAATGTTTTTCAACTTCCACCGGTTGCGGTGGCGTAACAAAAAAGCAATACGATTCAAGCATTTTCTTCTCCGAAGGATGTCTTGCAGATCGATATGTAAACGATTGCGCCCTCCTCTTCCACATACCATAATATTCGACGATTTAGGTCATCGCACTATCCACTTTTAAGACGGTGAGAACGTTATGGCAGCATCTTTTTCCTTTCGTAGAGGTCATCGGGTGGTGTAGATTCCCCGCAAATTTATTAGACGTACCCGTAATGAAAGATTCATTCTTATGCACAATTGATAATCAACGACTTCGTCCTACGTGTCTTGAAAGCAGGCCTACGGAGAAAAATTGAGAGGAAGGAATCGAAGGGAAGAGAAATATGACATAGGCACGCTACATTAAATTGGGACGTTAGATATCTTTTGTGTAGTAAATACGAAGTGAACCAACAACTATGCCAAATGAAGAGTGTCGCTGTTTGTCGCGATTGGCTAACCAGTAAATCTGGCGAATGCGAACATCCACGTTGAATATCGCACCCATGAAATGTCTTGCTCAAAGGTCGCACAATTGATTATCGCAGTTTCGTTGTTTAGCCTGCTATTTGGAGGGAGCGTTCTTCATTGTTGCAACTGCTAAAGCCACGCGAATGATTTAGATTTTCATGGTACTGCGGTATCCATGGCTGCGTTTCTGTGCAAATGGAAAGTATTCAGTTCTGGTTTGATCTGTGCTGCCACACGAACTGCGTGTTTACGTGCTAGTAATAAAAAATTACCCTGCGGCAATTCGTAGCAGCTTAATCGGTGTAAACGTTCTCTCGATACCTCGTGGGCGACGTGAGCAGCACAGAAAACTGGCCCTGCTGGAGGCAAATCAGCGAAAATCTCAGAAAATGGCTGCACTCGATCCTATTGGCTATTTTCTTTCAGTCTTTCACATTTGCAGTTATGCATACATTGCATTTTTAGCGGAAGGCTAAGTAGGCTTACGCTGCTAGCTTATCGTGTTCGCTATCAGAAAAGTTATTATTAAGCATAATAACCTCTCTGTAGCGGTTACCTCAAGCCCGCACCTTAGAAGTGAACACTGAAAGGACCTGCGTAGAAAGTGTCTTCTGAGAAAAAAAATCGTACCTTCCTTTTTTACTGTCATTTTCCTTACAGTGCTACATAAATCCTGATAGGACGACCGCCCCTGGCTATACTTGCCCAGCGGGCTGCGGATGCATCAGCAACGGCTACAACCAAGGGGTTTACACTGGATGGGGCACGTGCTGGCGGAGCCAAGCCTAAGCCGTCCAAAATATGGAGCGCTGAAAAATCAATAAAGAGCTTTGCTGTGCAGACGGCCTCTTCGTTCTGTTTTCATGTGTAGAGGAAAGTATACGGCGCTAATTTGGAATCTTACAAAGAAGAAAATGGGTCATCCTAAGCCTCGAGCGTACCGGAAGCTTGCAAGAACGCTAAAAATATCTCAATTCTTAAGAAAGGAGACGTCAAGTCTTGAAAAATTAGACTGGCCAGCTTACGTCTGTTGCTTACAAGGTATTTATTACAGGTAATCGCTAATAGAGTCAGGACAATCCTTAAACTTAAATCAAACAAATGATCAGTCAGGATTTCGTAAAGAACATTTGACAATAGACCATATTCACACTATCAAGCAAGGGATATAGAGTTGCGCAGAATATAGCCTACCCCTATATATAGCCTTCATTGATTACAAGAAAGCATTTGAATCGGTGGAATCTTCCAAAGTCATGCAGGCACTACGGCATCAGAATATAGAGAGTCTGATGGAAAAATACTGGAAGATATCTGTAACAACTGTATAGCTAACATTGTCTCAATAAATTAAGCAATAAAATTGCAATGAGAAAGGGTGTCAGGCATGTAGACACGATCTCGCCAATGCTATTCGCCACCAGTTTACTGGGGTGTTCCGAGGTCTGGATTGGAACAGTTGGGGAAAACAGTTATTGCAGAATACCTAAAAATTTGCGATTCGCTGATGACATTGCCGTGCTAAGTCATTCAGGAGATAAGCTGCGAAGCATCATCCATGAGTTAGATAAGCAGAGCACAACGGTGGATCTAAAGATTAACATTCAGAAAACCAATGTAATGTTCAACAGTCTCAGAAGGTAACAGCTGTTCACAATTGATATCTGGGTGCTAAATTGGTAAGAAAATACGTATACTTAAGGCAAGTAGTGACCCCTGACCCAGAGCATGAGAGGCAAATAAGAAGATTAAGAATGCGGCAGAACGCATACCGTGGCGAATCTTTCTACAGTTTCTTCAATATTCAAAGTTGCCGGCGCGCGGCTTGATCACTTTGGGATGCAAGACGCGACAAGATTTATCTCGATTGATCGCATTTAGGCGGAGTTAATTCTACGTTGTTCCGGAGTTTTGTAGCACTTTTGCTCTCTGTATCTCCAAAGTTCGCTATCAGCTTTAAATTGACGAAGACAGAGATCGGCTAGCATTATTTACAATAACCGCCGACAACGCCTGTAGCTTTCGCAGCCACCGAGCCATTCAGTCCACTGTGGGCGCAGGTCAGCCCAATGAACAGTTTTCTGCGAGAAAAACATTTCGCTGTCTTCCTCACTGCCTGGACTGCCACCACTACTACGTGACATCTAGTGGAGGTGCTAACGGATGTCACTGTTGCCCACACCCCCTGGAAACCGCCAAAGTAGCCCGAGCCGTCTTGAAGGAGCAGAGCACGAGAAAGCCTCAGAAGCCGTCCCAACTGAAGATGAAGTGCGAAGCTGCCCCCGTGTACAGAGGCGTTCCAATCACCGCTGTCCATTTCCTTAAGTGAAACAGCATCTATGTAAGTTTAGAGGTTTTAACTCCGTAACTCAGAATGAAGTTTAACATTATGACATTGGTTGGTGACATTATGGGTTGGGTTGAGCACTGCGACGCTTGAAAGAGGAACCAAGGAAGGCCTCCTTAAACTACCGTAGGAATATCGCTGCAAATGCCACTATGATCACCTTCCTCGAATTTTCTCGTCAGAAAACGTTGTAAGTGCGTGTCTATTTCTGCGTTTTAGATAAAATATGAGTAGTTGCCATTGCCTAAAGCCCCAACTCGATGCACACAACCAAGGCGTACGGCGGAGCGCCTACGCGCCGAGCGCCGCGCCGCGACGGGCGTCGAAAAAAGGCATCCACCTCCATGCTCCCCGTGCTGGCGCGTTCCCCCTCTTGAGCCAACCAAAGGAATTTTAAGTGTGAAGAAAGGGGATTTTGGTTCCAGGAACCTTAGAGAGCTTCAAGTCCTGAAGAAAAGAGTCCCCGATTGCCCCGCTGTCCTCCTATTGTTGGAAACCGGATCCCGCTTCCGAAGAGCGCGCAAGCGCGCGCGCTCAGGCGCGGATATCTGACATGTACAGATATCTGCGCGTTTCTCGCGCATGCGCGCGCGTCGCGCTTTGCGCATCCGCAGACAGGATCCAGCGCACCCCCGTGCGCGTAGGCATTCCACCGGTACGCGTAGGATGTGTCCATCGAGTTGGGGCTTAATACTTTGCTGCACTGAATGGTAGGTAATTGATATGCAATAATAATAATAATTGGTTTTTTGGGGGGAAAGGAAATGGCGCAGTCTCTGTCCCATATATCGTTGGACACCTGAACCGCGCCGTAAGGGAAGGGCTGAAGGAGGGAGTGAAAGAAGAAAGAGAAATAGGTGCCGTAGTGGAGGGCTCCGGCATAATTTCGACCACCTGGGGATCTTTAACGTGCACTGACATCGTACAGCATACGGGCGCCTTAGCGTTTTGCCTCCATAAAAACGCAGCCGCCGCGTTCGGGTTCGAACCCGGGAACTCCGGATCAGAATTTATGAATTGTGGAACGAATGAAGACTTCCCATGTCAACTGTTACTGTAGTGATTGAAAATGGAACTTTAAGGCTTTTGGCCCTGATGGCATTAGAGGTACATGAAGAAGGTCGAACTTTGTGATTATTACTAATGACTGATTTCGCTTCCTCACAGCAATTTTTCTCCAGCTCTGAATTGAGATGAACTACGGTATAAATGCAAGGTTGGTGACCGGGCGATAAAACTGAAGGCAGTAGTGGCAGTGCTCTCATGCAGAGAGCAACGAGCATGCACTTTTGTGGACATTGACAAGCATTTATGAAGTCATTCCAGACACGTACTCATCAACGGGTTTTGCTAAACAATTGCTACGTCTTATATCTCAGTTACAGTTGCATCTAGTGCATTCTTGTGATTTAACGTTCGTTTTCAACGCAGATTTATTAATATACGTATGCTCATAAAGTCATGTTCTGTTTCCTATCAATCTTATTTCATTCCAATGAGAATGTTTTCCTTCTTTGTAGATGATTGTCTGTTCATGTCACCAATGCGACATTCCAGACCGCGCTGCCAAATCAGCTGGAAGTGGCGGCACCTCATGTGTGTACCTCAAGTCCTCAAGTCATTTGGATCTCAACTACAATCATACAGCGGGCCCTCACTTTCTGCCTCCTGGCATACTACATGAAAAACCTAGGGCATCCGCCCGCATTCTCACTGATGCTCGCCCTACTGCAGAAGACTGCCCTGCAAGACGCAACAAAGCCTCGTGGACTGCTTATAAACTGCCTGAATAAACTTCCTGTAGTCTTGAAGAGGAATTTGTCGTATTTTCATGGCAGGAATGCGATGAGAAGATAGCTTGCTTTTTAAGATGTTGAAGTACGTTCTGTACGGATCAATTCGGCGCATTTTGCCTGCAGTATACTTGTTTTATGTGTTAAGTGCATGCTGCCAACCTTATAGTGCAGTTGAGCTACAAGTTTATCTCGTTGTGCTTGGTGGCAGCTAAATTAAGAGTTGACCGTGAGAGGTTTGTCGCCCAGTGAAAGCTTCGGCCTATTGCTGCAGTGCCCCGTGTCTGCCACAAAGTTGTCAGCGCTAACTAATGCAGCCCACATCTCTCAGCACCGCCACGTACCTCAAAACGCAATGGAGGCGTTCACTGATCAAGGGATCCAGTTATGCGCCCTTCTTTTCCTCGATATCATTCCGGTCTAGAATGTTGCCAACTCCAATGAACACAATGAACGCCAACGACCTATAGAGACAGAGGCGAGCGCTGCGTTTCACCGGCGGCTGAGTGACGTCATAGCTATCAATTGATTTCTCCTCGGCTAATGATGATGATGATGGGTTTTTATGACACAAGGGCACCTGTGTCCAAAGAGCGGCAATGCACAACGTTGTTTTCTTCTTCTCAAGGTGCGATGAAAGACCCATTTTTCCAAGCATTTCATCCTAAATAAGCCGAGCAGTAGGCCAGGGGAGAAGCTTGTACATATTGTATCACCGGTGGGTACCCGGCGGCAGTGGGGATCGAACCCCGCACCTCCCGCATGCGAGGCGGATGCTCAACCACTTGACCACCGCTGCGGTTGAAGGTCAAACTCGCGCACACGGCGAAGTAGCTACGGAGGGGAGTACTAAAGCTTTCGCTTTAAAATTTCTCTTCTGCACTATGCCTTCTTTTCCTAAGAGATTTTCTGTTGAATTATGATCAGTTTGGCTTTTTCTCTGGGCGTGGTACTGCTGCCCTTCCTGAGAATTTTTGGGATGACCTGTTTTCAATGTTTCATCATAATCTTTGCATGTGTGATCTCTTCTTAGATGTAGCGAAAGCATTTCACTCCCTTAATACTCAAGTCTTGTTAGGCAAGTTGTATTTGTCGGGATTCCTGGTTTTTTTTATCACATTCTCGAAAACTACCTCAACAATTGTTATCAAGTGGTCGCTGCCCATGATAACGTGTTTTAAGTTTTAAGTTGCCGCTGAATGCGGGTGCAGCTCAGTGCTCAATTTTTTCCCTTTGGCCTTTTCGAAATCTTTGGTGCTCCAATATGCTGATGGCACAATAATACTAGTAGGCAATGTATATTTCCTATAAAATGCCCTTTTCTTTGTTGTAAATTGACATTTACAATGCAATTCGCCGGTGTGCTGACAGTGGAATAGCTGTCAACGACCCCCCCCCCCCAAAAAAAAAAAAATAAAGCTCGTCTAGTTTCGTTCTCCACTAAAGACAACTGTTATTAGGTTTCCTATTTACTTACATATTTATTAATGTGTTGCTTGCAAATGTTCACCAATTGAATGTGTGGAATCTGTTAAATATCTTGGTGTGTCCACAGTAGATTAAACTAGCACCACCACTTATCTAATGTTTGTTCTAAATTGATGTCAGTGGCATGGTTGTGGTTTAATATAAAAATGTTTGTGCCTTTATGTGTAAAAACACGATTGTACATGTTTTGGCGTAGAGTGTGTTAAGGTAAGGTATTATTCTCTTTGCGGTTTGCTCGGTTCTTTGGATATGCAGGATACACAGCATTAAAATTATTCTCAGAAACGTTGCTTATAACACACCTATTTTGTCAGCTGCAAATATCTTCCGTGGACAAGGGCTCGCAAACCTCAAATCGTTGTTCATTGATACCGATGTCCTTAGGTATTACTGGTACCATGAATTTAAATAAGAAAATTCCCCAACGAAACAACTTATAAAACATAACCTTTATTTTGTTCTTCGCTTAACTATGAGGTATCGTAAGGCCAGGCGATGTGCTTATGTTCCGGACACTCTCAAGAAATTGCCGGACGACATATTTACGGCTAATTCTAGACCCATGCTGACAGATTTATCGAAGAATAAATGGTAAAGTTAGTTACATGACTAATGAAATTTTATTGTGCTTTGTTTTCGTTGCCTATACACTCATGATTGATGCTGTTCGGACACCATCTATTATTTACTCATGGTCATGCAAGCTGTCTAAAGTCTGTGACCGGCCTGTCTCACCTGTGTTGAAATTGACGGTGATAAAATAAACTGTTGTTATTAAGAGCGCAAGCTCTTACTCATCACGCTTCGAGATTTCGTGGCGTCTGCTACCACTAAGAGATCACAGCGCTTTCTGTGGCAGCAACTAAAAAACAGCATATCTCGCATGCAGACTTGTAGCGCCATCTACAATAGCATTGTAGAAACAACCTCCTGCCGCGTGCCAGTGATGACGTCTCGGTGTAATATGGTGGATAGGGGTGGAACTGTGCGAGAATGACGTATGTGTACGAAATGTGGCACAATTTCGGTTCCTTGAATCCAGGAAGGCGCCATTACAATTTGTTGTGCCCTCCCATCCCCTTCCCCTCTCCCCCAGAAAAATATTCTAATTGGAAAAATTTTATTTGCATATGTACACATGCCAAGATTACCGGATACGTTGACATTCACAAGTAGACATGACGCTAAGCATGTAAGGCGAGCCAATTAAACAGGTACCATAAGCATATTTTGAGCAACTAATAGGAATTGCTTGTGAGCTAATTAAGATCGGATAGCATACGTATTCACAGAAGAGTGAAACAGCAATTATCTGACACGGAAAAAAGAAAAAAAAAAGACCTTAGCGCCACTTTGGTCTAAAGACCAGAACAAGACGATCGTTGTTAACAGAACTGAATGGGCACGACAACTGCAGGATGAAATCTTCCTCTCCCAAGAAAAAAAGTTCCTCTGACAAGAAACTGATCAGCTCTCTTCGAAGACGGCCAAGTATTGGCCACACAGCGCGGCGTCGAAAACCACCAGCGACCGCGGTGCATCGATTGCGCTATAAACTAAAGAGACCCGCAACAATTATAAGGCGAGCAAAACGACCGCTGGGGAAGCGGCCGCGGGAGACAAAGCTCGAAATGCACTGCCCACGGAATCCAGCATGAACCGCGCACTAAGAGACACGTGCTATAACACAGGTGACTGTAGCGTGGCGATTAGATTCCGGAAGCGGGAAAATCGGACAGGTATTGGAGCGTAAAACACCCCACCGATCTAGCCGATCAGAAGTGGGCAGCACTGCCCAGCCAAGTTTCCAAACAAAGTTGCGTGGATGGTTTGGGAGAGAAGTCGACGCTATGCGCGCCCATTGAACGCGGCGCATCGGTGAGCGGCGAGCCCCGCCACAACAGACAGCAGCAGTGAGCCCATAATGTCTACTACACGGTCTGAAACGATGTTTTCATCAGGTGCTACTGCGCTTACATGTCTGAAAAATGCCACTGACGTAGCATAGAGATCGGTAGGCTACTCTGATTGAGGACCATGATTAACAGGGGCCGAGGGATTCAAAAAGCGCAAAGAAGGGCCCAAAAAGTACCACGCTAGGGTTCGTGCCGGAGACGCGTCCCTCACCAGGATACGCAAAATGCACTTCAAAGCTAACAACGAAGACGAGATGGACAAAGTTGGAGAGGCAAAACCGCCTCTCTCACATGGTTATCCAAGAACAGCACGAGCCATAAGCTCGGTTCCCCGTGACCAAAAAAAAGAAGAAAAAACTGTATTCAGCACGCGCCTTACGACGCGCAGGAGTGGTTTAACAATGTGAAAAAGGTACCACAAGGCATCCAGCACGACCGACTGAACCAGGTAGCGCCTCTGAAGCAGAGGAAGGTCAAAGGTCTGGGCCCTCTGCACACGAGCTGTAATGCCCTCTACGACCTAAGACCGCATACCATCCCATATTCCAGCACTGTCATAAGTCACGCTTTAAATGCGCATCTGCGGACGCCACTGCATATGTATCGCACATGTAATACGTTTCTGAAGAGACCCCACAAAAAACTAGTGACTCTTCGAATAATTAAAGGAACGCCCGACAATGAGGCGTACTCGCGAAAAAAGTTTACAGCTTAGAGCAGGCGGTGTTCATCAGCCAAGTAGAGTGTGATGCCATCTGCATAAGCAGTGGCATGCACTGGCTCGATCGCTTCCTGGCAACGCCAGACTTCTAATAAGAGTGGTGATTGACTACCAGGAGGAAAGGCTTTAATGCTAAGACAAACAAAGGAGGGAGAGCGGACAACCTTGGCGGACGCCGTGGCCAACACAAATTTCCCAGCCATCGAGGAACGGAGTGCTTGAAATGTCTCTGTACTACTTTTCAATGAGAAGCACGAAAGAGGTGGGAAACCGAAAGCATCCAGTATACCGTAAATATACTCATGCTCTAAAAAGTCGAACGCCTTCTCTTGATCGAGGGAAACAAGGGAACCCTGTGCGCGCCGCCGTATAATATGCTCCAGAATATCTCGCGTTACGACATTTGTGTACCGAATTTGGTAAGCAAATGAAACCCTATGAGTTGTGATATAGAAATAAAACCACAATTAAATAATAGGTAAACAATTTATAGATGCAATTACTAATTCAAGGCTTACTATATCGTGCCGCAAGCCGAATTCTAGGCCCACCTTGACCCCCTAACGAAGCAAGCTCCGTCTGGAACATATCTTGAGGGGGTGTAACTGGACAACGGGCGCGTTCGTCTTCGTTTTCGATATCTAGTAAACCAAACAGCTAACATTCGTTACTTCAACGTCTTCCAGACGGTGGCGGCCTTTAATAAATTATTATTATTATTATTATTATTATTAATATTATTATTATTATTATTATTATTATTATTATTATTATTATTATTATTATTATTATTATTATTATTATTATTATTATTATTATTATTATTATTATTATTATTATTATTATTATTAAAGGATACTGCCGAAGTCCAAGCAGGAGTGTCCAACGAAGCAAACCAAAACGCAGGTACAAAAATGCAATGAAGAATAATTATGCATTCAGACGTTTCAACGAGGCAATAAAACCCACTACATCCATAAAGTGAACGACACTCTCAGTCAGCCTATTCCGATGGGAATCAGTATTAGGGAAAACGGAATATTTAAATGCATCGGTGCAAGCTCGTTACTCTCGTAAATTTTTTCGTTGTTAAAGCAGGTAGTTCCCTTTGAAACAGGGGCGAGATAACGAGCCTTGTCAACCTCGTCAGATTGCCTTTCCTTATTGAGTGAGTTCTAAAGACTTGAGACTAGGTCTCCACACCTGTCAGTCGTGTCCGAGAGAAAGAGAGAGAGGGGAAGAACTATAATAAAATAGGAGATGTCATTGTGTCTGAGGTGAACTGTTGATAAATAGTCTTTTGCAAAACATTTCTGCGTGGTCTTGAAGCCATGTCAGTTAGCTTTAAAAGAACTTTTAATGAATGTGATTCATAAATAGGAATTCCTGATTGTCTGATTAGAGTACTGAGAGTCACACTTCCATAAGTATGAGAGTACAGAGAACTCGGACTCTACTGTCGATTGTAATTTGAGCTGGAATAAACATTGACACTGCAGAGCATAGCGGCTTTTGTGAACCCTTTCTTTCAGACGACCATTTAGCCTGCGAACTTTAAAGGTCTGCCTTCTTGCCATAGTAGCAAGTGTCCAGCCTCGCTTAGATATTTCTAGTATTTTAAGGGACCACTCCATAAAGACTATCAAGAACGTATTTCAAAGGGCTTAAATGAGTCGTGCTCAATTCATAATTATAACTGACCGAAAGCATTTTACACAAGGTAACTTTGTGTATCAGATATATGAGACACTACAGAGTTTATGTAATCATGATGTAGGCTTAGAGATTGCGCCTCGCGTGCAAAGGACGGCTGTCCGAACTTCTGTGCCGCCCTATTTTTAACCACATAAAAAAAACCTGACTGCCCGCGGAATTGAATAACAAGGCCCAGCGTACGGCCTGGTCTTGACAACCAAAGCTAGCAAGGCACCCTCTCAACTGAGCAGTTTGTGGCCACCCAGAAATGGGGTTTCCCCGCTGTTCCTTCCCGTCTTGACATGCCAGCTTGTCCGTTAACTGCACTAGAGTAGTACTTGATCGGCACCTTCTATATGAATGCAGCATTTAGTCTTCTCTTAGTTCCCAGCAGTTGCGAAGCTACCGGCAAAGGCAGCGGTTAGGCTTGTCACTCTCCCTAGGGGCCGGGAATTGGCGGCATATCCGGATTCACACAGGCCGCAGTTTGCAGCTCAGCTTGGCAACGTTTAACGCCAAACGCTTACTGATTAAGTCTAGGAGGACTGTTGGGGGAAATGGAAGGCATTGCTTTTATTTCTGGTTGCTCTTTGTTGCTTGAAAATCACCTGTGCTCTCATTTAAATGTGCTGCTTTTAGATAATGTGTTACTTTTTGATACATTTAGATAGTGGGTGACTTTTCAAGTAGCACCAGTTGTTATCCATCTTCAGTCAGTTACTCTATAGACCAACATTGATCATTGACGTACATAAAATGCGGTGAATCTGCTGTGTACGGCTGGAACGACTGGAGGAATACTTGGTGGTGAAAAGGAGGCGTGGGTCCTATAGGAATACATGGAAGCAACAGTGTCCAATGAAGCTTTCTGATCTCGCAGTGCGCCTATAATGTCGTACTTTCGTAAAGAACAGCCAAGTTGATCCTAGGACAGATTATGAAAGTCATCATTATCATCATCAGCCTGACCACGTCAAACTGCAGGGCGAAAGCCTTTCTCGTGTCTCTCCAATTAACACTGTCATTTTCCAGCTGCGGCCACCGTATCCCTGCAGACGTCTTAACCTTATCCGCCCCCTAACGTTCTTCCGCCCCCTGCTACACTTGCCTTCTCTTGAATTCCACTCCGTTACCCTTAACAACCAGCGGTTATTTTGCCTTCGCATTATATGCCCTACCCATGCCCATTTCTTCCTCTTGATTGCGACTAGGATGTTATTACCCCGCGTTTGTTCCCTCATCCGCTCTGCCCCCTTCCAGTCTCTTAATGTTACACCTGTCATTCTTCTGTCCAAAGCTCGCTGCGTTGTCCTTAACGTAAGGTGCACCCTTTTCGTTCGCCTCCATGTTTCTTCCCCTGAGGTTAATACCGGTAAGATGCAGCGGTTGTATACTTTTCTCTTGAGGGATATTGGTCTACTGCTATTCATGTTGTAAGAGGAGCTGCCACATGTGCTCCACCCCATTCTTATACTTCTGGTTATCTTCTTCTCATGATTTGGATCAGCTGTCGCTACCTGCCCTAAGTTGTACTACTTTACCAGTCCCAGCACCTCCCTGTCAGCACTTGCTATACTGTTGAACATTACTTTTGTTTTTCAGCATGTTAATTTTAGACCCACCGTTCTGCTCTGCTTGTAGAACTCATTGACTATGATTTTCAGTTCACCTCCAGAGTGACTCAGCATCGATCCGTCGTACCGGGGTTGTAACTTCAAGCAACATAGACGTTCAGCCAGTCCAAACGAGCAGGAGGTATACTTCTGCAGATGTTAATTTTTTTGGATTATAGTTGCGCCTAATTTTTTTCGCGTGAAGTTGAACATGACACCTGGATGCCCTTTAGGCCTGAATAACGTTCCTACTTCATCTTAACGTCAGCCATCCCTTCGAGTTCCCATTAATTTAAATTCAATTGATTTCATTTCACCAGATACATTCGAGCTCTGAGGGGAAAACTCCCTGAGGCAGCCTAATGCTCCCTACGAGACAATTACAGGATAGCCTTTGGTAAATGTGCAAACACTCAAGGAAATTGACTAGTGATCGGTGGCCCAAATGGCTGAAATGCGTAGCATGAGACGTACTTCCTTCGCCTTTGTGTTTTACGATACATCACCCACATTTATTTTCAGACACCTTTATTGCACCCTCATTCTTTGTACTTGTTTACACTTATATCATTATACTTCTTTTAACATACCAGAGGAGGATCCCGTGTCCGTCACTAACAGGCTAGCCGAGGGCTGTTCAGCGGAAACGCCGCACGTCGTCGGTGCTTTGGTCACGACTTGTAGTTCTCCCTTCCATGAGGCCCTCTCATAAGTAGCGCACAGCGTCGCTAAACCGCCAAGGGATGCTCAGGCAGAACTAATTCAACAATATATTGCCATCCGCTGCGCGCAAACAAATAAAATATTTCAGCTTCTCTTTCAACTCACGTTCCTCCTCACCATTCGCCATCCACGGGTGCCACTCACCGGGGTTCCCGCGGCAACCAGATTCCGGCATCTCCATCTTCTCCCCTAGAAGTGGAGAGTTGCTTCCTCTCTCGCTTTACTACATGCCAACAGTGGCAAGTGGCTGGTGGAAAGTGGAGGCTTCAGAGAGCAACGCCGGCGGGCATTACCCCCTGAACCCAGCGTATCTTGTAGATGTATTAAAACGTCTGTAATGGTCATATATATCGTGGGCGGCGCAATACATCTACAAGACTCTTTTTTACACTTGTCTGGGAGACATCTTATCGATGACGTCTAGTAGTTGTCTTACTAAGAATTTTTACGCCTTCAGCTATGCAAGCTGATTACTAGCCGGCTTAAGTAAGTTGTCCTGAAGACGTCCTGCTTCAGAAATATAAAGCAATTCCTCAAAAGACATTTTATGACTACAGCAATATCGCCGTGTATACGCAGTCGCAGACGCCACCAGTATATACATATACGTGCATAACACCATCTGCCAATCACCAAAAATTGAATACAAAGCGGTCATTTTGTAGAGCTTAGTGCTCAAGGCACATTAATTGTTTATAACTCGATATGGCGCACTGGCAATCACCTGCGGTCGTCATTAACTCACAATTTATTAATACAGACCATGGTACATAAACAATTATTAATTGATTAATCTTTTAAGCATTTTTAAAATGAGCATATTGTTTTGACGATAAATTTTAGCTGTTGCTTTCTGCGGTCCGGTTGTCGTTCTTTGTTTCGGCCGTTCCCGCCAATTCTGAGGCGTCACGCATCACTTCGCTGCTTCCTTCGCCGAATTCACTTCGCGTACAGTGCACTGTAGCTTCGCTTTACCAACGAAATTTGCGCGCGTTGCACCGAGACTACTGGCAGGAGGTGCGGGACTGGTTGGGAAGCTGCACGGATTTCTCGCTGCCAGGTGCACTGGTCAGCAGGTAATGCTTCCTAACCTTGCAACGGTAAAAGAAAAGTTTTGAAAACTTATCGCGGTGACAGAAGAGGCGACGCCTAAACGAAGGAGTCTCTATACTTGTTTCTGAACGTCGTAACTCCGGTACTGGAGAAAATGCTTCCACAAACAGCATGCACGTTCCCAGCGCTGATGAGCCATCCAGCTCTTCTTGCCACAGGGCTCGCACACATGAAACCGATCGCGAGGTGCTGTTTTCTTGCAGCGACTCCGCTACCTCATTTGATGAAACAGGTAGAGAAGAAATGAGCGTGGAAACGTTTCCTACTGGCTTTAGTGCGACTGAACTTGGGTTTAGCGGGGCTGGATGCATTGCTGGTAGTTCGAGAGCATATCAGTCGGCATTCATCCGTAAGTGATATTTCCCGGGCTAGCCCTGTAAGCAGAAAGTTGGGAAATGTGTTTTCTCCTAGTCGTCACACAACGTCGCTATCAGGCGATTCTGTGGGTGACCAGCCATTAAAAATAGCGGCTGAAAGCGACAGAGATGTCGTCTGGGTAGGCGATGAGCATGTGCAAGCGAGTTGCGACATATTTCTCTCTGAAATACAGGCCACATGCGTAGGTGAGCATATGTAAGCGGGTTGTGATGAGGCCAAGAATGTCGAGAGCGATTCAGAGAGCCTGAAGTATTTTCTTGCTAAAAAATGGTCTACTGAAAACAGTATAGCTCACAGTGCTCTTTTTTTGCGGTTATAAAAAAACTTAGCAAGCATTCGTGCTACTCGGGAATTCACAGCGACTCTAGAACGTTGCCGTCAACACCTCGAACAGTGGATATAAGAACTTTCATGCCAGGGTCTTATTGTCACTTTGCCATTTAAAAATGTTTAAGGGTTCTGTCCTTGCATGTAGATGCAGCATCTGTTCCAGCCAGAATAGGCATTATTTTTTCCATTGTTGGGTTCCCTCTCACAGAGAGCTCCCACAGCCAGTTCTGGCCAGTTTTAGGAAAAACAGAAGACGTACCTAGTAGCAGTGTCTTCCTGGTTGGTTGCTACCATGGACTTGCAAAACCGAGCTCAGTGCATGAGTACCTTTCGCATTTCATTTCGGAGGTTAAAGTTCTTATTTCAAATATGCGCTATTTTTCTGACCGTCTCTTAAATGTGTGCATTAGGGGATTCATATGTAATACTCCTGCAAAAGCCTTTTGTTATACGTCAAGTCATACAAAATTAAGTTATTTTGGTTGTGGCAAGTGCACTCAGGAGGGCAAGTGTGTTCGTGGGTCAGTAGTTTTTTTGAAGACGAATGCACCTCAACGGAGAGATGAAAGTTTCCCAAAGAAATTTCAGGAAGAGCACCATGTTAGAGACACACCTTTAAGCACATTGCCTGAACGACTTGTCTTGCAGTTTCCACTGGATTATATGCATCTAGTTTGTATGGGTGTTATGAAAAAGTTGCTGCTTTTATGGATGAAGGGCAGCAACTGAACATGGCAGCGACGGAACTTCGCTCATTTCTGTTGTACCTTGGTCCATTAGTGCGGAAGGACATCCTGGATAAAGAAAGATATGAGCACTTCCTTGTGCTTCGTGTTGCATTCAGGATCCCCGCCAGCCCCGACATGTGCAACACTCACAATAGGTATGCCAACGAGCTCCTTCGTTTCTTTGTTTGTTCTTTCAGATTTTTTATAGCCGCAGCAAAATGTTCTACAATGTTGACAAATTAGTCCATTTGGCCAACGATGTGCTGAACTATGGTGCACTAGATAGCTTCAGTGCTTTTCCAACTGAGAGTTTCATGCTCCAGATGAAACGCCCCCTTCGAAGCTGAACACGGCCGCTTGAGCAACTACACAATAGAATACTTGAACTCAGTTATAGTGGGAGTCTTTGTACTCTTAAGACTACAAAATGTCTTGCGATTTACAAGCAACCCCTTACAGGAGGAGAGCTGCGAAATTCATTTAAATGGCCGCAATTTCGTGTTGATGTTTTTCCCCAGTTTGTTCTCAAGGCATCTACTGGAGTTAGCTGTTGTGTCCTTTCTGACTCCACTGTCAATGTTGCCCATGACTTCTGTTTTGATAAAACAGAGTCGAAAGTGCTTTTTGGAAGGCAGTTCATGTTATCCCGTGATTTCTATACTACTCTGTGCGGGTCTTCTGACTTGATTATTTTCATAATGTCCAGCCTGTCATGCTGTTGCAAAGTGTGGCCTTTGGCTAGCGTGAAATCAAAGTGTCTTTTACTGCCATATTCAGCGCCGCACCAAGAGTACCTTGTGGTTCCATTGCTTCATGCAGGTTAAGTGCCCAAATTTTAAGTTTGCAGTTTCTAGGACAAAGTTTTGCTGTCTTTCTGATCAACAATATAACGGTTTCATTCTGACACTGAATGTTTGTGGTCCTACACTTGCTTCATGTCTATTTGCACAAATGTACACTTTTTTCTTCTTATAGGACAAGGTTGTCTGCATTTTTTTGATAACAGTTGAAAAGTTTCATTCTTCCAGGACTGTGTGTTCTTGTTTCATGCAGCCTAATTGCTGGATTTTTTAGTTTATTTTTCAGGACAAAGGTGTGCTGCATCTGGTTAATAGAGAATAGAAAGGTTTAGGTTTTTTTCAGAAATGTTTGCTGTAGTGCGCTTCTCAAAGGACAGCACTGCTGGCGTGGTTTCAACCAACTGGATCGAAAATGACAAATGTGACTGGCCAAGGAATTAAAATGTCTCAAGAATCTTGAAGGCAGTCAGTCATCGAAAAGTACCGGATGTCACGTTCCAGAAGCATGACGTTGTAGTACTTAACATGGAAGGTAACGATACAGATAGTTTAACACCACTTTACTTTACTGCTTTTGTGGTTGATTATTCACTGTCGCTTCTAAATTGGTCAGTTATTTATATTCTTTGCATGCCATGCTCGGGGTTGAGAACTGGTACATGTCTATAAACTAGAAGTATTAAGTCCCCTTTTCCTTCACAGACTGTGTAACAAAAACATGTAATGAACTTAGCCAAGGAGTTGTCAAGGTGGTAACTAAAGATAATAAATACAGAGCTCTATTTATGATCACTGGGCCTGGAGGCATTCACCCTAGCTAGTGAACCAGTACATAACCTTTTCGTCTCTAGTGCTTTCCTACACCTTTTAGTATAATTCTTAAGTTGCTGAAGGCCAACGTGCAGTTGCAACTTTCTGTATAATGCTTGTTATATATTTCAATTACTGCTGTGCTTGTCTTCCTAGAGGCTTTTGAGAGAGCAAGGTCATTGCAACGTCAACAGACCAAGGTATATGTCTCCCAATACTTGTTTTCCTACATTCGTGTAGTTAATGTGGTTTTTCGGGCAGCTTATATTTTATAAACTGTAAAATGGCTACACCATGGTTTGATCTGATCAGTACAGTGCAAGTATAGTCTGACTTGTAGCATTCCTGTTGGGAGTCTGCTGATTTTCCGATTAATATCTTTTGAATATTTTAATAGAAAAGGTCCGTGGAAAGCGCAAGCGGTTTGCAGTATTCAGATCAGATGATTCTGATAGTGTTTAGCGAAGCGGTGCTCTTCCACCAGCCTTTCGGCTGAGAAGGTAAGAAAATTTGCTGTATTTGTCGAAAAAAATATAATGAGCTGGAGTGAAGGCTTGCAGTGCAAATGTTGGAGGCTCCAAACTCTTTGTGGTGTAACGTAATAAATTGGCGGATTGAGGAAAAAGAATACGCAAAATCCATAGGAGGCACCAAATGTTGCATTATTCCATTGGAAATAGTTTAATATTGTGTTATATTAAAATATTTTCTCAAACTCCCCTGTGTCCTCCTCTTAAGTATTTATTGTGCTCTTGCTAAATAAGTTAAAACATCATACCGTCACTCCTACTGACGTTCGTAAAAATGGAGCTTATACACAATTCTGCCATAACCTCTTAAACCTGGGAAATAAGGCGTTTAATAATGTGCTATGATATCGTCACGTAGTGGTGACGGCAGTCGAAGCAGCGATGAAGACGGACGAAAGGATCTTCTAAAAGAACTGTTTATTGGGCTGACTTGCACCCAAAATGGACTGAATCACTCGGCGGCGGCGAAGCGACAAGCGTGCTCGGCGGTCGTCGAACAGAATGCCCGCCGCTGTCGGCCGTGCTCAATTTAAAGCTGATAGCGAACATTCGAGATAAAGGGCGCAAAGTTACTAGAACATTCCGGAACAACGTAGAATCAGCTTTGCCTGGCTGCGATCAATCGAGATAAATCTAGTCGCGTCTTGCGTCGCAAACAAAGCGATAAGGTGGTGTCGCGGCAGATTTGAAAAACGAATAAACACTGCAAAATATTCGCGGCAATATAGTTGAAAATGATTTATAAAGTTATGAGATTCTTCCCACTGTCTACTTTATAGATTGCTCTTGTCTGTGTGGTGTTGGAGTTCATGAATTCCTGTTTCGTTATCCAAATCTCAACTTTTTGCAACCATGACTGAAAGCCTGTCAAACATTCTTTGCTCCAAATTTAAGCCACATCTGGTAAATTTATAAGGATGCTGAAATGTGATGGAAGAAAGGGGGCTACAAACAGTGCTTTGGTTTTAAATGCTGTGTTTCTTGCATATTATAGCGGTTCCAGTGATGGTTCCTCACTAAGGAACACATTGCCATCAAGTCCATCAAGCACGCTGTCTTCATTTTTCGCACTACTCTGTTTAGTGAACATGTGCAATTTAGAAAGGTGATGACTAGTTTTGTCAAAAATAATTCGGGCTTAATTGTGTTTTCTGCATACTTCATGAAAAGGCCAATTTTAAGCACCGCATTGGACATACTTCATGTATAAAGAAAGGAATGCCGACCAAATGCTGTTGTTAATACAAAGACATTTCAGCTTCCACAGGGAAGCCCTGATCATTTGATCACTTGAAGCCTTGATCAGAGTGGTCAAGGCTTCCGTATGGAAGCCGAAACGTCTTCGTATTAACAACAACCTTTGGTCGGCGTTCCTTTCTATATACATGAATCTTGTAACCGACCAGAAGAGTTTTCGTCAAACGTTAGATTTCATTGAACCTAGTTCATATTTAGTGGTATTTCATTGAATTTAGGAGAGGTGTCGCTTTCAGACACATTCTTGTTTGTTAATATATCTGGATGCAATTTTTTTAGTAATGCATCTGTGTCTAACCGCAATTTTTTTCCTGTTTTCTTCAAGAACTTTTTTCTACCAATTCTGTTCTCTACACATTGTAGAAAACATGCAAACTTGACAAAATGCATTAGAAGGGTTATTCAACAGTGATAGTCTTTCTAAATTCATGCTGTATGTCAAGACAATAGCAGATTTCTTTTTTGTTGTTTTTTTGGTGTAACGTCATCATCATCACGATCAGCCTTACTACACCCACTGCAGGGCAAATGCCTCTCCCATGTCTCTCCAATTAACCCTGTCCTTTGCCAGCTGCATCCACCCTTCGCCTGCAAACTTCTTATTCTCATCCGCCCGCCTAATCTTCTGCCGCCCCCTGATACGCTTACTTTCTCTTGGAATCCACTCCGTTACCCTTAAGGACCAGCGGTTATCTTGTTTTCGCATTAGATGCCCTGCCCAAGCCCATTTCTTTCTCTTGATTTCGACTAGGATGTCATTAACCCGTGTTTATTCCCTCACCCACTCGGCCCGCTTCCGGTCTCTTAGCGTTGCACTTATCATTTTTCTTTCCATGGCTCGCTGTGTTGTCCTTAACTTAAGCTGAACTCTTTTCGTTAGCCTCCATGTTTCTGCCCCGTAGGTGAGTAAGTACCGGTAAGATAAAGCGGTTGTACACTTTTCCCTTGAGGGAAATCGGTAAACTGCCACTCATAATCTTTGAGAACTTGCCATATGCGCTCCACCCAATTCTTACCCTTCTAGTTATCTCCCTCTCATGATCCGCATCAGCTGTCACTACCTGCCCTATGTAGACGTATTCCATCACAACTTGTAGGCTCTCGCTGCCAATTGTGAACTGTTGTTCCCTTGCTAGGCTGTTGAACATTACCCTGGTTTTCTGCATGTTAATTTTTAGACCCATCGTTCTGCTCTGCCTGTCCAACTCATTGATCATGATTTGCAGTTCACCTCCTTAGGGACTCACCAAGGCAATGTCATCAGCGAATCGCAGATTATGTAGGTATTTTTCATTTATTCTTATTTCCAACTGTTCCCAATTCAGGCCTCGGAATACCTCCTGTAAACATGCGGTGAACAGCATTGGCGAGATCGTGTCACCTTGCTCACACCCTTCCTTATTGGAATTTTATTGCTGGCTTTATGGAGGACTATACTAGCTGTGAAGTTGCTATATATATATATATATATATATATATATATATATATATATATATATATATATATATATATATATATATATATATATATATATATATCTTCCAGTATTTTGACATAAGGCTCTTCTACCCCTGATTACGCAGTGCCTGTATGACTGCTCAGGTTTCCACTGAGTCGAATGCTTTCTCGTAATCAGTGAAAGCTATATATATAGAGGTAGGTCATATTCTGCGCATTTCTCTATCACCTGGTTGATAGTGTGAATATGATCTATTATGGAATATCCTTTACGAAAGCCCGCATGATCATTTGGTTGATTAAAGTGTTACGTGGTCCTGACTCTATTAGCGATTACCTTAGTAAATACTTTGTAGGCAACAGATAGTAAGCTGATCGGCCTGTAATTTTTCAAGTCCTTGGCGTCTCCCTTCTTATGAATTAAGATAATGTTTGCATTCTTCCAAGCTTCTGGTACAGTCGAGGTCATAAGGCATTGGGTATTCAAAATGGCTAGTTTTTCTAGCACGATGTCCCCTCTATCCTTCGACAGATCTGCTGTTACCTGATCCTCCCCAGCTGCTTTTCCCCTATTCATTGCTTCTAAGGCTTTCTTTACTTCATCTTTCGTTACTGCCGAGATGACGCATTGCTATGCACTGTTGTCTTTCCCATTAACGCTCTGATTACATTGGCTACTGTGCAGGTCTGTGTAGAACTCTTCAGCTACGTTAACTATCTTATCCATATTGCTAATGACATTGCCCTGCTTTTCTCTTAATGCATACATCTGGTTTTTACCTATGCCTTGTTTCCTCTTCACTGCATCCGTTCTTTAGAGCATGCTCGATTCTCTCCATATTAAACTTCCTTACGTCGGCTACCTTGCTCTTATTTATTAACTTTGATAGCTCTGTTAGTTCTATTCTGTCGGTAGGGTTAGACGCTCTCATACTTTGGCGCTTTTTAATCAGATCTTCCGTCACCTGAGATAGGTTTCCGGTATCCTGTCGAAGTGTCCTACCGAATACTTGTACTGCGCACTCCATAATTATTGATGTCAGATTATCGTGCACTGTATGAACATCAAGATCGTCTTCCTCAGTTAAAGCCGAATATCAGTCTTGCAGCGCTATCCTAAAATCCTGTGCTATCCCTCTTACGGCTAACTCGTTAACGGTCTTCCTCTTCACTAGCTTCTTCCGTTCCCTCTTCAAGTCTAAGGTAATTCGAGACCTTACCATTCCGTGGTGGCTACAACGCACCTTTCCGAGGACGGACACATACTTAATGATGCCAGGTTTAGCGCATAGTATGAAGTCGATTTCATTTTTAGTTACACCATTGTGGCTCTTCCAGGTCCACATCCTGTTTTCTCGTTTGCGGAAGAAGGTTATTCATGATCCCTAATTTTTTTCTATCCGCGAATTCGACTAATAGCTCTTCCTTGCTATTTCTAGATTCTATCCCATTGTCACCTACCGTGTGATCGTCAGCCTGCTTCTTGCCCATCTTCGCATTAAAGTCGCCCATCAGTACAGTGTACTGTGATTTTACTTTATTCATTGCCGATTCTACATCCTCATAGAAACTTTCAACGGTCTGGTCATCATGGCTGGTTGTGGGTGCCTAGGCCTGCACCACTTCCAGCTTGTGCCTCCTATTCAGCCTAATTACTATAGCTGCTACCCTCTCGTTAATACTATAGAGCTCCTCTACGTTGCCAGCTATATTCTTATTAATGAGGAATCCCACACCTAGTTCTCGACTATCCTATAATCCGCGATAGCACACTATGTTTCCGTCCTTTATTACTGTATACGCCTCACCTGTCCTCCTAACTTCGCTAAGCCCCATCACATCCCATTTAATTCCCGCTAGTTCTTCGAAAAGCACGGCTACGATAGCCTCATTAGATAAAGTTTTAGTGTTAAACGTTGCCAGGTTCAGATTCTGTGAAACGGTTTCATTCTCACTTCAGCTGTCGGTGGCCATCGAAACGAGCTTTCTGAAGCTGAAACTGCAAAATGTTTCTTTTTCTAAATAGGCATTTGTGCAGACATGCTTATGCATGCATGTGTAATATTGCTAAAGCAGTCGAGAAAGCACCTTCAAAAGAATCACTGCTTGGATAGGCTCCAGACGGCGTTACCGCTATAGACTAAGCGAAGGCAACTTTTTTTGGTGGCTGATGCTGGAGACTACACGGATATCTAATCAATGTTGATCGGATAAGGTAAGTGCATCATCCAAACGTGATATTGAAAAGCGACTGTGGTATGTGATTTCTGCATACATTTTCAGCAGGAATAAGTGGGCGAATTCATTTCATCGGCTCACCGACCGCCAGCAAACACAGAAATCAGGAATGCCACTTTGCTCTTGCGGTTCCAATCTTACAGCTAGGCTGGAGGTACAGAACGGAAGCGCAGCCCCCGTTCAGGTGTAGTCAGGTGTAGTCCGACATAGTGCCGCGTGCGCTGCATTTGTTCACTAATACAGTCGTTCAAACTATATAGACAGCCTAGATAGCATTACGTGAAAAAGCAGTCCTCGTACTCCACGGCAAGCGCATGAAACAACCACGCGCTATAGCAGATGGCGCAACAGATGATGGCCCGGGGTCGCTTTGGCGCCAGAGCCACCTATGTAACTGTAATCACGGTGCAAGTCGTCTGCCACAGTGCGCGGTTAGTTTATCGTGCTATTGGAGGGCTCTCCTCAATGCAAACCTTGCTATCGTTTGAACGGCAATCTTTTCGATGGAGAGAGCGTGCGCGACAGTAATGTCCGACTTCGCGAGAAACTTGCGTGCTTCGTGAAAACACCCAGCGGATGCAGCGCCTTAAGCGGGTATGTCGGGGTTTGCAACACATATTCATTGCGGCGTTTAAAAAAAGATATGCCCGAAATGATGTTGCATGCTTACACACCCTCTTCTTCGGAGCACTCGATAACTGTTAGCAATCAGCCATGGGTACTCTCTGAAGCGAGAAAAATGTTTCGGCAGTATTTCTGAAAGCAGAGAGAAGGCCTTTTAAGGTGTTCACACTGACCACCCGCCGGGGTGGAGAGCGCGCACACATGCTGTTCGTTCTCTAGTAGAGGTGGGGACAGAAGTAAACGGAGTGCGCCGCTCAAGATTTAACTACTGTGCCTTTATATGCTCTCGTCTGTTTTCTCTTGCCGCTCCGATCGCCATTCGCCAAGAGGTAATCACATAATTTCAGTGACGTCAAGTGTTCATTATCCGCGGGGAAGCTGACTTCACAGGAAGACTGCGCAGTGACCGCTCCGCAGCTCGACGCGTCAAGTGAGCCCACACTTCCGCTTACTTTTCACACGTTTTCCGTGCACACCTGTGGCGTTAGGTTTGGTGTTTTGCTGTGTTAGTGAGGGACGAAGTCGTCAGCTGTTACTGGGTGCAGTGCGCCAAACTGCAGCAAACGCACTGGTAACAGCAAAGCGTTTTACGAAGTGTCATTTGGAAGATCGGCGGCTGAAGTGCGTCGGCGACTAAATGGGACGCGGTTTTGAAAATGGGACGCTGTAAACGTGCCCAAATATTATAATTTATTAACTCAAATGAATAGATAATGTTTTTTATTACAAATCACGAAAGCTAATTATATCAAGGAGAAAGAGTACTTTAAACGTGCTTTAAAGATTCGTCATTTCACTATATATACCAGCGGGGTACATTTCGCAAATATTTTAGATAAACTACCGAGTATTTAATTTTTTTGTTAGGTCAAACTCACCTATTCAATGCATTGGTGCTTCTCTAGTCTGACTGCCTGCAACAAGCTGCGGAGACATTTTAATGTGGCACATGCGGTTACGTATTTTCAGCGCATAACGCGCAGAGAGCACGCAGTGGTGCTATAGTTGTAAAAAAGTAATTCATCGCTATACTCTTTTTTTTTTCTAAAGACAAGTACTTATGAAGACCGAACAGAAGAGACGCTGTCCCATTGAGAACGGGACTACTAGTTCATCTGAATTTACTTGTTTCAAAAAAAGAATCCCAGGCCGTTTCTAGTATGTTTATGCCACTTAGTCATGACTACGATTTGCTGCTTACTATTGACGACTTTTTTTTCGTGCTGAATGCAAACCCCCGGAAAATCACAGATTGTTTTTCGGCGTTACGTTTAAAGGCTTGCGATTGAGTGCAATTTGTACGTAAAAAAAAAGAAGCCCGAGCGTTCTACTCAGCAAGCCCATGAACGCACGAGCAGTGGATTTCCCGCACAGCTTGAAACATGATGAAGGACATTCGCGCAACTCTGCTCCCCGCGGGAGCATATTCGCGACTAAACTCAACTTTAGGGGGCGCTGCGAAGTCTGGCAACAGACAAGAGTGGAGGCCCCCGCATAGTTCGTAGCTTATGAATGTATAGATGTTACATGCTAGTGCTGAAATTTTCGCAGTTTTTGGGGGGACTAATCGTGTCTTTAAACCTAAGCACTTAACTGTGACATTCTCTGAGGCCACCAGCGACTATCAGAGTGAATTTGGGAGAAATCGTGGCTGTTGATACTCGAGAACTCGCGCTAGCAGACGAATGTGATTACCCAATTTGCCGTTTAGAAGGCGAAGTGTTCCTGTGTCGCCGCTGTCTGCGAAAAACGGAAACGTGCTGGCACCGTTGCTGGCATTCATTACTACCGTTAAGTACCTTGGCGCCTTTGCCATTATTTAGCGGCACGAAAACGCCGAGTTCGCCGGAGGTGACTCCGGTCTTCGCGCTTTTTAGTTCTCGCGTTTGTTGCCGCTAACTTCTTCGTAGCACTCAGCAATGGACACGTCGAGTTGACGGTATGTTGTGTTCTCAGTTGAGATTATGCAGCTATCTGTGTCGAGAGGAGGAAGCAAAATAAGTCGGGATGTGAATATGCAACGCGATCGCACAAAGATAAGCATACTTTCAAAGACCGAGATTCGGTCTCGTGCATGGACAGAGCGTTTACGGTGGATTTTCGCTGAAGTAGTTCTACAAAATTTTTGCACCATCGATCGTGTCGGCTGCCTCTCTCGGTGGCCTTAGTTTGCCTGTGATAACGCTAAACTACAAATCGCAACCCTTCAGAAAAAGTTGAGAAAGCGGAGGTAGCGGAAGTCAACGCCTAGATCGTGTTCGTGGGGGTGTTACTTGATATGTGATGCGGAATGCTCGCTATAACTCCGCGTTCTGCATAACCCCTCTTTTTCGTTTACATTTCATCACTGCTATCGGATACAATAAATACGTTGCAGAGCGAGGTCCTCGGGAGCTGTCGCTTACGCCGGCATTCCGCTCACATATGTACACCAGTAAACACGTGTTTACATGCCACTCGAAATACATATACGTCCATATACATGCAGAGAGACGTTTACAGAAGCTGAAGTCGATTGTCTTCATTATGGACCAGCGGGGGCATGGGTTGTTGCTTTTTTGCTTTTCTGAGACTTCACTTATTTTGATGATGAATTAAAATATTTTTTTCGCCGATTTCGTTTGCCGACCCTTTTATGCAGCTGTCAGATTTCTAAGCACTTAGAATTTTTATTGACCGTGACAAAACACAGCTCTCACGTCCTGATACATTCTCGAGGCTGTCTTCAACCATAATTTTATTTTTTTGCAATTTCTGCAAACTCGAGCGCTCCTTCGTTTACAGCTATCAAGTTTCACTGTTCTGATGGTTTTTTTTTTCACAGTGCAGCTGAAAAGGCCCGTCAGCCATTCTCAACTACTTCGATAGAGGTGCCTAGACACCAAGCTAAAGAGCACATGCAGAAGACAGCAAGACATCCTGAAGCATGTATGTGAAATATATAGCACACAACCAATGGTAAAAGACAAATAGAGTCTGTGACACACACATTCTCTAAGATGGCTCAAAAATCGAAATGGCCCCTTCACTGCAAGTATTGCGCTTACATCTGTAGTCTCTGCATACACTGCTCATGCAAAATTTTCATGACACATTCACAGCTGTGCCCGATAATACGACCCTATTAAAATTGACAAATAGAATTATGGGCCCTTTTTCTGTGGACCAAACGTTTTCCGTTTGGTCCTCGTTAACACGGAAACAAGCTGTCTGGACAGTGGACAGGTTGAAAATGCAAGGAGCCAATTGGGACTCGTGTATATTTGTCCCGTTAATACGGACAGCGATGAGAACATAATCCCGAGTGCCTCTACCAGATGTTCCGCCCCTTACAATTTGACCGCAGAACACCAGCGAAAGGGAGGCGAGTGTGGAAAGGCCTATGTAGTCGGCCTTCTGCGTGTGCATGACTTCATGTATTACAGTGGTAAAAAGCCAGGCCGACGCACCTTACCGTTTGCCACATTGGATGACTGTTTGTGAAAAAGAATTATCCGCATGCATCGCTGAAAACAGCATTCAGCAGTTGTCAGCCGAGTGTGTAGAGTTAGGTAGGGATAGCTACATTACGATATCATTTCGAACCTTCAGCGTGGCTGCGCTGCCGTGGCTGCGTCGCCACATTGTCACGTGGTTGACCACGTGGTGCGAAGCAGCTGCCAGCAGCGTGGTGTCGTGACTGGTCACGTGGCTCATCACCAGGTTGGTCACGTGACTAGCCACGTGGTGCGGTGCAGCTCCTGCTGCTGGCGGCGCGGCGCGCCAGCGAAACGGAGCTGCCACAGCTGTACGCATGAGCAGTGTCAAGTGGGACGAAGATGAAGAAGGAACGGAAGTGTCCCTGCTAAGGTGGCTGCATATCGGTGCAGTGAAAAATCTCGTCGTTCCCATAAATACGTTCCTTATATCAAGAAAACTGACTTCGCACCATCTGAGAAAGCTCCCGAGGCTCATGCGCCGTCTGACTGGGTGGCAGTAAGCAAATGTCCTTAATTCATTCTGGAAGCTGGACTGGGCTCCGAGGCTAGGCCTAGAGCCACCGGTGACACGCCCGCAGAGGTGGCTTCGCCGGCGTCGGTCCCTGCTCCCGGTCCAACAGCTGCAGCGCACATCCCGCCTCCTTCAAATGCACCTCAGCCCGTGAGCGATCCGTACTCTGGGCGGAACTCGGCAATGGCTCCCCAGCCTGCACTGCTGGATGGGGCTTCAACCGTGCAGCGAGAGGAGGAGAGCTCTCCAATGGACCTGTCTTCAGCACCTCCATCCGTGCCACCGGCTTCCCGCAGTTCTCAAAAGCGCCCATCAGGGGACACTGCGCAGGATTCGTCTTCTGCCAACTCCAGCTCACAAGGCAAGCGTTCCTGCCCAGCGTATGTCAACCAGGTGGCTATGCCGACATCGGAATCGGTATCATATAAAGTGGCCATTAAAGCTCTGGTAGCGAAAAGCCTAACAGACATTCCGAACATGATTCTTCAGGCGAACCTGGACGAGTGTCTTGGGACCAAAGGTTTTCGTGGCTTCACGTCTAGTACGAAACCTAATACCATCGCTGCGTGGCTCCCGACTTTGGCTGCTGTCGAGGGTCTGCAATCGATAGCGAGTGCAATCGATAGCGAGTGCATATCGATTACAAATGAGGTCTCGGTACCGGACCAGATGCACCTAGTAGAAGGTTCAGACCTGCAACTCTGTGTTGTTTACAACGTCGACGTTGCCGAAGACCAGACGACCCTCCAGCGTGAGCTGTACTATCCAACCCACCGTGTCATCTAAGCGCGATATATGGGAAAGGGGCGCTCGTGCATCGTCACACTACAGGGCGAACCAACCCTCCAAGAACGACGTACTTTACTACTATGGCTGTATTCTGCGGCCTCGCCCTTACAAACCGAGTGCTGTCTTTTGCTACAGCTGTTTCAGACCTGGCCACCTGCGCCGATCATGCCCTTTTGCAACGCAAGATGAGGCTCGGCCACAAAGCACACCGTCTTACAGGTGCGGACTTTGCAAGACTAACGATCACGAGATCATCTCTCCAACTTGCCCAACAAAACAGAAAGCAACTGAGAAGGTTCGGCGTGGGATCCGTAAGCAAGTGCCTCCGATTGAAAGCAGAGCCCCGATACAGAAATCCAAAAGTTTTGCGGCTCTACAGTGGGATGAAGACGATTGGCCGGAGCTTTATGAACCCAATCCACCTGCAGCCCCTGCCCAACCGTCGTACAGCGATAAAGTGCGCAAGGATCGCCGTCGCCTTCAATCTACACAAGTGCACAGCATACTGGAACTTCTTCGTGAGGACGTGGCAGCAGTTGACGCCCAAATTGCACGCCTTTTAGCCGAGGTCTCTAAGTTACGGCAACGCCGTAAACTGCTTGCTCGCCGTAGACAAGCAGCGAAATCCCACTCCAATTCAATCAATGCTGCTGCGCCTTCGACTACGTCCAGCCCTCATGCGTTTTTCAGAGACTCTACCAAGTTTTGTGCAGCACTGCAGGATAACTCAACTACATCCCTCCCCCGATTTATAGTAAACCAGGTACCCAACCTGACATCAGTTTTATTACAATGCTTGGAAGCTTAATCGAAAATGGCGAGTATACGTTGTTGTGGTGTGCTCCAATGGAACTGCAGAGACATCTCCAGAAAGCTGGGAGAGTTCAAATCTCGACTTCGCATGAACAAGCTCCAGGTGTGGGCCCTGCTACTGCAGGAGACCAATGCCTTGCCATCTATTCCGGGCTTTAATAGATACATGTCTCCTTCAATGAACGACCGTCGTGTGCACACTGTTGCTCCTCCGGAAAAGGCGGCGGTGTACGTTGATGCGCGTTTTTCTCAAGTTCGCCTCTCTCAAGAAAACTGGTGCACCTCATATCAAGAGGTAGACGCAGTGGCTGTGAAGCTTCCCAAGGCAACTGTTGTGGTAGTGTCATACTGTGTAAGACCCGCCGGTGGAGCTCCCTCACGCATAAATCTGGGGTGGTTAATAACCCTACGACGACAGCACCAAGGGTGGCCTGTTTTAGTCTTTGGTGACATTAACGCCCTTCATCCGGACTGGGGGTACCCCACTTCAAGTCCCCGTGGTAGGCATATGCGGGACGCATTCGCAGATGCGCAGTTTGTTTCACTCAACCATCCAGATTCAGCAACGCGGACTGTGCGCCATGCTCGCAGTCCAACATATGCTCCGGACTTTACGTGGTGGTCAGGACCCGGGACTCCATCGTGGCACCTGGAACCAGACTGCTGGGGTAGTGACCACCATCCTATCATCATCGGTCTCCATCCATGAAGTGCCCGCCGATTACGCCGTAGTCGTTCTACGCCTAACCTAACCTTGAGACTTCACCAGCACCGCTATTGTGCACAGTGGCGTAGAAAGTTTTCTAACGAGGAAGTGAAATTGCTGCTTCGCGGACGGTGGTCTAGCGTAAGTTTCAGTGACTGGGGTAATGTATAAGCTTCAAGGCCAACCTGAAGCGCTTCCAATGAGTTGCGTTTTTTCTGCGCATACCCGCGCTTTCAAATGAGATATTTGTAGATGTACGTAATATATATATGTACACACACACACATATATATATATATATATATATATATATATATATATATATATATATATATATATATATATATATATATATATATATATATATATATATATATATGATATATATATATATATATATATATATATATATATATATATATATATGTACGTAGAACATATATCTATTAATTTTAAATCCCAGTCCTATTCGGTGAAGAGAGAGGTTAAGAATGTAGCACCAGCAGTGTTATATCAAGGACATACCCAAGTAAACGCCCTCTTTGAACTGGTTTCACGCGGAATGCCGCCTTAAAACCGCCACTCGCTTAGTCCTACTGAGAACCAGTTCATCTGTTTGTAGCAGATGACAATCGATTTGTGCAGACGGACACGGAAGAACGGAGATAAGACTCAGAGTGCGAAGACTGGAATCTGTAATCAAATGATCAAGCTCAGCCCACCACGGCATTGAGCAGATAGTTCCATTCTTACCTGTAGGATAGAGTACTGTTCCTTTCTTCATCTCTGTTGTTTAACGCGCTATCTCGTTGACCATGAACTAACTGCCTGCAAGACCGAACCGCCATCTTAGCAATTCAATGTTGCCTTCGCTCGCTATCTAGCTGAGAAACGATACGCTGTGGACAGAATAATGTAACCTGTTCGGTAGTGGAAGCCTTAAGGCACCCCGAAAGACCAAAAGGTATCGAGAAGTGAGGATAAGATTGTCCTTATCTTCTATAGATTTAGTGCTTAAGGGGTGCCACAATTGCTACGCTAGATGAATAAAAATAAACCTCGTTTGTACGGTTACTTTTTAGACAGACAATAAAATACTTTTTTATTATTTTTCGCGCATTTCACGCAAGCTCGAAAGCAAAACAGATGCGTTTATTAAGAAATCTGTTGGAGGGCGTAGAAATCACTGTTATTCGATGTGGTAACTTCCTGTGATACATGATCAATACATTGTTTCATAGTTGTATTCGTCTGCTGGAACGACGGCACAGAGATATGAATATTGCCCAGTTCTATAGCAGGTGCAGTTTCCGTCGCAGTCGCTGTCGTCTGTGCACTGATGAAAAACAAAGAACGAACGTTGCTAAGGAGCATGACTGTTTCACATGCTGTTCGGTACATCACAATTACGGTAAACATGAACCGTTTATAATACAGTGGCAAATATGCCTGGGGCGCCTGCTTAATATAGACTATGTTTGCCGATGTTGCACCTACTAAGGTATTTCACAGGCGGCCCCAGTCAGGCTAGTCGAAGATTTTCGTGCAGGGTACTTGCCCCCCACGAGGGACATCTCATGTACAGGCATGTGACCGGTGTTGGTAGAATGCAGGCAAATCGGCGTGTTCAGCCTCCGCATGGCTGATGTTGGACCTACACTGTAATTGTGAATACGCCTACATGGGAGTAAACTCCCGCCTAGCGCACTCTCTTTTATGAAACGGAGTGTGCTAGAGGAGAGCTTAATTGCTTTTTACTACGTTCTGTTTAGAGTAGCGTATTCGCAGCCCCAGCAAGGCATTCTAAATTTTTTCCTACTTTCGGCTCACATTGCTTCGAACGTGCCTGAAAATCGGTGACAGGGACGTAATGTTTGGAGGATGGAGAAATGTTGCCTTGCAGCTCCTTTACGGCCGATGTACGACTAACGCAGGCAATACGTCGGGAGCGCCATCCTTGCTTGCCGAAGTTTTTCCGGCTTTGAGGCTCCGCTGTAGAGGGCGCTGACTGCTGCGGAGTCGGAACAGCGCAATCCGTGGTGTCGGCTAAGACGGCGCTGCATATTCAGCAAACTATATGCTAACATCTCCGCATTCGGATACTATGAAGACTAAACTATGCCAAGTATTTCGTTATGTCCCGGTAGAACGGTAAGGGGCAGAAAAAAATAATTTCCCAAATTTGCACACCTGAATACGATTCGAACCAGAGCCGACGCGAAGAGAACTGTTCCGCTTTGTAACGCTTTTGACATACGGGCACTCTGCGCATCTTCTCCGGATGCGTGCTTAACTTGTAACCCCTGAAGCTGCAGCGCGTTGCAAATCGTCGTCATCTACCATCCGTTCGTTTTGCGTTACAAAAGCTCAGTGCGAGGTTGGCGCCGTGGCGATGCATGTGAGACGGATGGGTCAACGAACCAGAAGAGTCACCTATGTCGCCACCAGGGACTTCGTGTAGCGGCATACGAAGGAGAAAAGGTGGTCAAAGGTATCGCAAAGACCAAAGAAAATTGCGAATGCTTTATTGGTGCATAAAACAGCGAAATCACAGACGGACTATTTCGGCTTCTCCCATGGTCAAGAATCGAAGCAAGCAAGGAGCAATAAGAATCGGCAGAATCAAGGAAAGGTTATGTTCACGTTTGATTACCAGCAGCCCAATAACCACTAGAAAGTTGCGATAGCATTAGTTTCCATCTCAAAGACCCCACCACAATAATCGCTTTAAGTTCTCGTGAACCAGCTGCTCGAAGATGACTGCATGGTCTTCGTTGGTCTTCGCACGAATGTGTGATGGCTGAAGCCCCGTCTAATAAGCACAGCGCTTCATTTCCTGAGCTCGAACCATCAGTTTCATGCTCTTGAGCTGGTATCATCGCTGTTTGTAAAAGCTGCCATATTGTTTTTTTTGTTACATTTCTCAAGTTACGGCTTGTTTTCCATCGAGTCTTGACTTTCAGATTACATGCGTAGTGTTTAAAACTATTAAATAATTCTTCTATTATAAGGGCCACAGTTTTCACCGACGACTCAAACGTGACACAAACCTCCAATGAGTTGTTCAATTCAATCCTGGCAATAGCAGTCGCAGCACTGGTTGAAACGATATGCAGTAAGACACGAAACAGTGCGGCCGTGGCAGGCTCCGTACCCATACTGGGAGGGAAATATCGCTTTTCGCATCGGAGGACCCAACAGTTTCCTCGACAGTGTTCGGCTGTGCTTTGTGCTGTGGCGATGTGATGTTAGGCGTGCTTAGTTCGCAGAGAATATAATGAAACCAATGGAGCCGCGTATATAATTGTGCGCAGTGCAGTATATGAAGTGAAGGGGCTAGTTTTGCTAGGTTCCACAGCAAGCGCTTTAAGCGTACTGCTTAAGAATGTGGCGTCACCTCTGCTGTAAGAACGCGTCAACCGCACGATTTCCTTGAAAGGCAAGAATGCCCGTGCTTGATTCGGCGGGAGTTGTGCTCGGAAATGGAGCATGTTTCCAAGGGTAGTTCCGCAACGTAGATGTTTCGTTCGAGCCATCGTAAGGTGCACATCAAGGCCGCTTGCGTTTCTCCAAATGAAGCAGTCGTCTTCCTGCTGCGGTTGGACGGCGGTACCTACCACCTTAGCCTCCTTCCCCGCATGCTCTAGCCTTGGCGTCGTGACCAGAAATCACGCGATTAAGGCTATTGCTTCTAAACTATCAACAGAAATAGCAACGTGCTCATATGTTTGTTCACCTGTATGGCAGTAGACACAGGCGGAGCTGTGGCATTCCGGGACGCGGTAAGCAGCCTCTGCTCATTGCTTGTGACCTCTAGAAGCCACTTTGACATCCTCACATTCTCCTCAGGCGCAATGAGCAGTCCACGTCGTATTCTGAAGCCCGGCATTTTGGGACAGGAAATTACAGCACATATTTGAAAAGTTCTTCAGTTAAATACGTGTACGATAGATCCGTCGAAATGCTGACCTCAAACAAGCCCTGGTGAATGGAGCAAGTCACGACGGAACACTTGCACGTCCCTTTGCCCCATCTTCTGCAGAGTGCTCGTCTGTTCGTCGCTGCTCTGCGTTCCTGTCTCGTTCGCGCCATTTTAAGAATGCTCTCCGGAGACAATACTCCTTAAAAATATAAAACAAAGACGGGCCACGCGAGCACTTCTCCCACCGAGTGTTCCTTTCTTGCAATGAAGTTGACGCCTGCATGTCGTCCTCGTCCGATCAGTAACCTGGTCGTTGCCGGCACAGTACCTTGCCCCTTTCGGCGACTCCTGCCCCTTATGCCCTGCTCCTCTCCGGGAGGCGGATACCATACCATTCGATCAATTCTTTTTGCCCTTCACTGGCTGCTGTGACACCTGACCGTGGCTATCTCTGGGATCTGTGACGCCGCCTGGTAAACTAGAAGATCTCAGAAGAACCGAAGGAAAAGATTAACGAAATTATACTTGCAATGGAGTGACTGTGTCTCACGGCCAGTCAGTGCTCCGGCCACTGCAACCGCCGCTGAAACACATTCAGACGCTGGACTCACCAAAAAACCGCCGGCCATGTGCCGCAGGCTGGCACAACTGCAGCAACACTCATGCGCATGACAGCGATCACTGAAGGCTTGTATACGGAAGTTGGTTGCAGTAACGTTTGCTGCTTGTTTCACCGCAAATCGCGCTGACTAATCCTCTCGCAGCTTTGGTCACTTCCTCTCCAGCATCCGTCTCTTACTTCGTAAACTGCTCTCACTGCTTCCTGTGGTGACGCCGGTGCCGAAATCTGGAGAAGTGAGTACGTACTGACCGCTTTCATTGCAAAATAGATGGTCGAAACTTTAAGAGCGCGCTCCTAATCCCACTGATATCTGAACATGATAGCGTACGGAGATTCCTCATGGTGAGTACCCTTGCGGGAAACACCTAGCAACCATTCGCTGACCGGCGTTTTTTTTCTTTTGCAGTTCAAGCCGCTCAGTGAATGGTGGCTAATGATTCTACGCAAGGGCCGCGTTTCATGGAGAGGGATCTCCGCACGGTAATAGGTTCAGATCCCGCTCTTTGGCTGACGCCCTGCTTGCGCAGTGCCAGTCGGGAGGAAACTTCTTCACGTCTGTCACATCTAATGACATCCAGTGCTTCGAAACACAGGAGTTGTGACGGCTACGAGCGGTGAGAAGTCTCAGTCCCTTTCGACAGATTAGGAATTGTCATCCTACAAACAATGAGGTTCGTGTCGGATTAAAGGTCTAAAGTTACCTTCTAAATAAAAGCCGGAATTATTTCGAAATCACGGGGCTCACTAAACATGTTCGCTACCCCACACTGCCATAACCGCCAGCAGGTTAGTGCACCTAGGACCATCGCTAGGGCCCGCATGGTGATGCAACCGTTTTGTTGAATAGTCCTGCAAGAAAAGCTTGCTATTTATAGCACACTGTCTCGACTCGCACCTAAACATCATTTCACTGGCACAAGCCACCCAAAGATTATGAGCGCGGCATTGAATGAGCCTCACACATTTCATATAAAAAGACATTTTTTGCCGGCATATTTCACAGTTGTGAGCAGAAACGGCCACTATGGGGCTTCTGCAGGGTCTATAGGGATGCGTGGGGAGCCCCTCAAGTTTAGTAAGATTAAGCATAACTTACGTTTTTTGGCGGATTTCCGCAGTACGTAACATTTCCCATGTTGTATTCCACAGTAAATGAGCTCAATGAATTCCACCTGAAAAGTAATACGCAATTTCTTTATAACGTATACTTTACGATTTGGGACATACTCTAGCAATGTTCATTTAAAGGGGCTCCGAAACATTCCGAGGCGGGTATATAAACTCGCTAATTCCTACACTGTGCTGTCATGAACTCCCGAGCCAAAAGCTCCACTTCAGAATTCACAAGAGAATTCACAACCGGCTCGAGAAATCTGTCTAGCTTTTTCTGACGTCTCGCTTTCCTCCTTGTCGCGCCCCTGCGTAGGTCGGTTAAGAGATGGCCACTGGTTAGTTTCTTCCAGGCGTCACGCAACTACAGTCGCCGCGGCCAGTCAACCGCATCGATCTGAATGGACATCGGAAGCTCCGCCTCCCGGGGAATTCGGGTAGCATCGGCAGCCGGCGGTCGGGACAAGAGGGTGACGCCAGCGGTGGAGCGCGCAACAGGGACCAGAGGAGGGGTGAAAGCGAGAAGACGCTGAATTCAACATTTAACTACACATAACTGAGCTAGTAAGAAACTCGCGAAAAAAATATTTCTGTTGGATATTTGTGAAAACGCGTCCGTTAATACTCCCGGCATACCGCTGCATTATCGAAAGCCCCTTTTGGAGCACCTTCAAATAAGAATTCGTTTGTTCATAGATGGCTGTAGCAATATTCTACACAGGGTGGCCAAATCCTGCCCTGCTGAGTTAGTGCGTTGTCGGTTCTGGGAACCGAGATCAGGAAACACCGCAGGCCTGGTTATGCAATTCCATCGACACTCCTAGTTTTTTTTTTTTAAACCTGGTGGAGAATCGAACGGCACATGAATTCGAGCCCTGGTCCTTTTGAACGCGATGCGCATGCTCGGCCTCTATGCAATCACGGCGGACAGTATCAAAATAATTGTGCAAAATCACATCGACAACGTGGAGGTATTTCTTCTCTTTTTGTAGAAATAGCACTCTATGTGAATTCGAGCAACGCGCAAAGCATTATTAATCTGAGAGCTTTATTTTTCATTTAGAAAGAGAGAATAAAATTTATGTGATGTCGACGAAAACTTTACGAAACATTCCAGCTTCTTCAAGGTTAACTTCCTACTTGAGTTTTATACATTTTGAAGGTAGCAGGTATTGCCAAGGTAATAAATACGGCGGCAATCTAAAAGTAGTTCATGTGTATATTCCCATGAGAGTCAAGAAAAGGAAGCAGAGGAGACGGGGTTTGTGCATAAGTGAGGCTGCGAAGAGAGGCAAGACATGCGCTTAGTGTTGGTGTCGTAATAGGGCTGTTTGAAAGCTAAAGCTTTACTGGTTGCAGGTTGAGCTTTTTCCCGTGATTTCTGGAAAGCCGTGCGGCGCATGCGCGATGAGCAGTGACGACACGCGGCGCATTTCTCTCTCTCGCTCCCTAGTCACAACTGTGCATGTGCCACTAGTAGCACCGAGCCAGAGGTGTTCCATCGCTGCGCAGCGCCGCGCTTTTCCTCAAAATGCCACTTTCAATTTTCAGTTTTCTCTTTCCTCTTTCCTTCCCTCCTTTATCCCTTCTTTTGCGGCGCGGTTCCGGTGTCCACCGAGATACGTGGGACGGATACTGTGTTTAGCGCGCTCGCCGCGCCGTATGGCATGACGTCACACCGCGCGGCTCACCGCCGCCGCCGTTTGGTATGACGTCACACCGCGTTCCTTGTCGTTGCGCTCTCCTCCGCTCGTTTCGCCAGATTCGTCGAATGCCTGATAACATGTCGGAGGATTGAAAAAGAGAGCTCCCGTGCGCAGCAACCACAGTTGTGTCGTCTTTAATGCGACAACCACATAGCTAGACAACCAGACTAACCTGGACTTGCAATCAAGATTATCGAAGGCTATAACCATGCTATGTCTTAGCTTTCGCTACGTATATCCTGGCATAGCCGAATTAAGCCCCTGCCAATTTTCTCTCTCTCGCTCCCCAGTCACGACAGCGCATGCGCCACTAGTAGCACCGAGCCACGGGTGTTCCGCCTTTGCTCAAAACCCAACTTTCAACTTTATTCTACGCAGTCATTCTGTATTTGTACACATGTACATCTTTGAACCCCCTTTTCCTAATTTTGACAAATTTTTTGAGCCGCCAGTATTAAGACATTTCAACGGACGTTTTCGCTCATCGCTGCTCATGGTATACTACTAAGTTAAGCACTGTCATCGCACAGCAGAGTGACGTTTTTTGCATTTGGCCAATTTGAAAGGCGGCGGGGGCGAGCGGATTTTTCATCATAAGCGAGGTCGTCCTGAGCTGTAGTGTGAGATACAGACTTTCTAAAAACGTCACAGCAGTTATAGTTGAGTCATTAAGTGGAAATGACAGGGTAATCACCCTGAGCAAAATAGACAGCAGATTAGAACTTATAAATCATATAATAAACTTATAACTTATAATATAATAATAAACTTATAATCGGCTGCGGTGGTGGCAGACAGCGGTTCGCAGCCTAATTGCTCCGTACAACTGGTTGCAGGTTGCAGACTGCGCGACGGATTTCTCCTTCGCCTGGAATTCCCAAGACTGTGGGACCTGCAGTAACCTTCTTTGAACTGATCGACTGTGGATGCACGGCATTTCGTTTCCTCAAGCAACTACCGCTGCTACCGTCACCAGGCTGCTATCACCGGAATGATTTGTGCCGCTCCTGTCACGCCCACTGCTCGTCACTTCGGCTGCGGTGGTGGCAGACAGCGGTTCGCAGCCTAATTGCTCCGTACAACTGGTTGCAGGTTGCAAACTGCGCGACGGATTTCTCCTTCGCCTGTAATTCCCAAGACTGTGGGACCTGCAGTAACCTTCTTTGAACTGATCGGCTGTGGATGCACGGCATTTCGTTTCCTCAAGCAACTACCGCTGCTACCTTCACCAGGCTGCTATCACTGGAATGATTTGTGCCGCTCCTGTCACGCCCACTGCTCGTCACTTCGGCTGCGGTGGTGGCAGACAGCGGTTCGCAGCCTAATTGCTCCGTGCAACTGGTTGCAGGTTGGTGCTTTCGCCTTTACATTTTCAGTCTTGGTCTTACCCTGCTGCCACCGCTGCCGAAAGTGTCTTGCTTTGTGCTGTGCCTTTTTGACTTGTTGGCCGGTGTTAGATAAGACATGGCTGGCCGCGATAAAATATGTGCGGCAGGCATGTTCGAAAGCAATTCCAGCCAAAGGCCGTGTAATGGAATGCTCTGAATGTAGCAACTTGTTCCACCTAGGAAAATGTTCTGGGGTGTCTGAGGCTGCTGCGAAGGGAAAGGCTGAGGCTTTTTTCGAGGTCTGGAAATGTGGCACATGCTATTCGTCACGCCTGAGAGGGGCGGGAGGCGGCAAGGAGGGAGACGAAGTCAATATACCTGTCATTCTCAGTGCTATCCTTGCGAGACTTGAGAAACTTAACATCTTCCAGAAAAAGTTGACAATATTGACAAGTCGATCAATATGATGTCAGAGAAATATGATGAAGTGTTAAAAACAATGGCTAGACAAGAGGCAGAGATTAAGGAACTTCGAAAGCGAGTTGTTGTCCTTGAAAGTTGTAGTAACAATGAGGAAGTGAATCATCTGAAGGTCACTGTGAACGATTTGGAGTGGAGGAGTAGACGGCAAAATTTGGTATTCCATGGCATTTCGGAGTCAGATGGTGAGAATTTGCTTGAAAAAGTGAATGATGTGGCCCACTCAATTGAGCTTCCTGAGCTGTGCGAAGGCGATGTGGATGCCGTACACAGGCTTCCCGCGAAACAAGGCAAAGTTCCAGGTGTGCTAGTTCGTTTCACTTCCCAGAAGCTCAGAGATCAATGGTTTTTGAAAGGCAGATCACTCAGAACGTCTGACTCTGAGGTCTCAATCGTAGAAAACCTGACTCGGTTGAACAGAACGCTTCTCGATTCTGCAAAGAAATGGGCTGATGCGAATGCCTACAAGTATGCCTGGCACCGGAACAACAAAGTGCTTGTACGAAAGGCGAACGGGGAACTGGCACACGTGATTCGATGCGATGACGATTTGAGGGGGCTGTTGCAGTGAGTCACTGCTCTTGATTGTAATTAGTTCCTTCTAGATGGGTGATACTTACCTCTCTCCGAATGATATTAATAATGAGGTTCAGGGTCAGTCTAACCATTTTTCAGTGCTATGTTTGAATATTCAGTCTGTTCGCGATAAACATGACATTTTACGTGCATTCCTTGAACAGTTTAAATTCATGTTCTCTGTGGTAATGCTTACTGAGACATGGGTCAAAGACAAAGTTGATTGTCCTGAGCTGCTCAACTATCAGTCTTACTTCCTAAACAGAACAAGCAGAAGAGGTGGAGGCGTTTCTTTGTTTGTGCTTGATAGTGTTCAGTGTGAAAGGGTTGATGAGATTACTTCGGTTACACCTGATTATGAGGTGCTCTCAGTTTGTAGCAATAAGAACCTCTTCACTGTTGTGTATCGCCCCCCGAATGGTTGTGTTGAGAACTTTTTTCACTATATGGAGCATGTTTTTCAATTTGCCACTGAATATAATTACACTGTATGTATAGGTGGTGATTTCAATGTCGATATGCATGAAAATACACCCAGAAAGTCACGACTATCATTACTAATGGAATCATATTGTCTTGTAAACGTTGTGGCATTACCTACACGCATAACACCCACTACGGCAACACTTCTTGATTTGCTGATTACAAATAACGCAACAAATGTGCTCTCAACCGGGGTTATTAAGTATGCTATTAGTGGCCACCTGCCTGTTTACATCGTATGTAATAGTGCGCCTGTATTAAAATCAACCTGTAAACAAACAAATGTAAAAATACAGCAGATCACCCCAACCACGTTAGAAACATTTCGACGCAAAATAATGAACGTCAACTGGGAACCAGTTTTTGCTGCATTGACTGCTGACATAGCGTTTAGTTGTTTTCTGAAGATATTCGCTTGCATATATCGTAACAGTTTTCCGTACAAAGATGTAAAGAAACCAAAACGAGCTCGTAAACCCTGGATTACCTCGCATATTCTTCGAATGATTGCCAGGAAAAATTCCCTCTATCAGAAATTCTTACAAAGTCGCAGTCCAGAATCGTGGGCAACGTTCAAGAGGTACCGAAACAAACTGAACTTAACTTTAAGAAAAGCGAGGAATGCATATCACCTTAACAAGTTCGCTGGTCTGACCGGTCAAAAGAAAGTTTGGAATAGGTTGAATCGAGTCTTGAACCCTAACTCTACAAATACAATTGACAGTATTACAATGGAAGGCATTAGTTATAGCGGACTCGCACTCGCAAATAAGTTTAATAGCTATTTCAGTGGACTTGTTGATAGTGAACACAACAATATGGCATTGGATTACATTACGAATCATACAAGTAACAGTATTTTTATAACATGTTGTGACGAAAATGAGGTGTTTGATATATATAAAGGCATGAACAATACAAACAGTGAAGATGCTTTTGGACTGAAAATGAAACCTGTTATGTACGTCTTGGACATTATCTGGCCAATTTTAACTTATATTTATAACTTGTCTTTGACTACCGGCATTTTCCCTTCGGGCATGAGAATAGCAAAAGTAGTTGTTCTTTATAAAGGTGGTTCGAAAAACGATCTTGGTAATTATAGACCAGTGTCTATATTGCCTATTTTTTCTAAGGGCTTGGAAAAAACAATACATTTACGGCTTTCCAATCTTCTTGAAAAATACAACGTGATAACTCCAAGACAGTTTGGATTTAGACCTAAGTCCTCTACTGAAATGACTCTCATGAAGCAAAAAGAAATAATCTGAAATAACATTGAATGTAAACAAATAACCCTTGGAATATACATAGATTTCTCCAAAGCCTTCGCTAGGATTCATCACGAAACCCTTCTTCTTAAACTTTCTGCATACGGTGTCCGGAACAAAGCACTATCTCTTATCACCAGCTATTTAACTGACCGATATCAGTACGTTTCTATAGATAATCATCGCTCTACTTACAATAAAATAAAGCATGGTGTACCTCAAGGTAGTATCCTTGGTCCCTTATTATTTAATGTATATATTAATGATTTAGTACAGATTGACTCCGAGACAGAATACGTAATTTACGCTGACGACACTACTTTATTTCTGACCGGCACCAACGCGAATGATATAGTAGAAAAGGCTAATAGCGTGTTGGAAAAACTTAACTCATGGTCTGAAAAAAATTCCCTACTAATAAACACACGGAAAACGAAGGCGATATTTTTTAGAGCTAAAAATGTCAAATGGGCTGTACATACCGATTTAGTATTGGGTGGTAATATAATAGAAATAACTAATGTTGTAAAAACACTTGGCGTTCACTTCAATGAATTTATGTTATGGGACTACCACATCGAGCAAATGGAGAGTAAGCTAGCTCGCGTTGTCGGCATACTCAGAAGGTTAAAGTGCATGATACCTACTAGGACAAAACTTGTTATTTACCATGCCCTCTTTGACTCTCATGTTAAATATTGTCATTTGGTTTGGGGTACAACGACGCAAACTAATATTCAAAAGGTTCTGACATTACAAAAAACTGCAGTCAGAGCAATTGCGGGTGCCACATACTTAGCACATACGAGTGCTCTATTTGCAAAATACCGCATTATGGATGCAAGGGTTATTCATCAGTACCGTGTAATTCAGCAGTACAAATCTCAGGTACATAGTGACACCACATTTTTTTCTGACCTTGCGATTCTACGGGAAAATACCGCTGTTCACAACACAAGACACTACGAATATTGGTATGTACCTTGTCCACGCACAAATTACGGTTTTCAAACACTCAGGTATGTGTTGCCATCTTTCCTTAATAGAAATGCTTTCACTAATCAATCCATTCTTTCCGTTTCATATAACGCTGTCAGAAATATGTTCCTACAAAACAATGAATCATATCCAACTGTAAAATAAACTAAGTATCCATGTGCTGTGATTAAACTATCATTTGCGTGTGTGTAACAGTAACGAGACTATTCTGGTGATCTGTTATGAAGATATTGTACATATTTGTTATTTCATGCATTCTCTTGTTATTGTTTTACTGCTGCCTGTCATCGCCGTGCCAAGCCGCTACGGGAGATGGGAGCTTGTCAAGCCGCGTGCGCGGCTTTTTTTCCTTTCTCCTCAGCCATTGTACATGACTGAAATAAATAAATGCAAAAAAAAATAATTGGAACCAGACGAATCACATTAAAAACGCAAATCCGCAGGGATAAACTAAATTGAAATCAAGCTGATCTATCAGTTTGGTCTACAAAGCAGAAAAGAAATTCTTCAGACAGACTAGGAAAACAAGTTGAATTAAAAAGTAAATAAAATAAATTAAAATTATTAAAATTTATAAAACATAAAGTCATCGTGAGAAAGTTATAAAATATCCGGAGAACTTAGATTGGCTTCTGAAAAAGTGAGACCTTGGATGATACCCTGCCGTTAGGAAGCTCTTGGCAGCAGAGTGTTTTTTTTTTAAAGCGAACTTTATTGCCCTCAGGGCATCAATGATGGGTGAAGGTGTGATGAATGATGTAGTAGAGATAAAATGAATGGAAAAAGGTTATATAGCTGATTTGATGGAGTCCAGTAGAGAACGATGGTACGGTCCCGGCGTCCAGGCAATGTATGAAGCAGGGTTGCTTGGTGAAAGACCTGCTACCATCAGGTGCCGGATCCTTGTAGGCTTGAGAGCTGGGCAGTCCCACAGTAAATGACGAATGTCGGCCTCAATATCCTCCTGTTTACATATCGGACACCCTCGCCGAGTGATGGCTGGCGTGAGGGCAACCCCGACCCGGATCCTCCTAAGCGCAACCCCCTCTGCACGGGTAAGACCACGGGGGAGGGTTGAAGCACACAGAGGGATGAGAGCAGGTGTGCGGCGCCGGAGGAGTTCCTTTCTTGATGAAAGGAGGGTAAAATTGTCCAAATGAAGGAGCCGAGGCGGTGATGAGTTTGGATTCGCAAGGCGCGTCGCTAAATCTGCCTGGCTTTGATAGGTCAGCAGATCCCGTGGGACCCACTCAATACGTACTGGCTGCGGGATGCGTGCCGCGAGCCGGTGGATGTCCTGACATATCGTGGGACAGCGGCTAACACGTCGTAGCAACCGGACAACTTGTAGGGCTTCAGTGCGGATGACAACGCGGGCCGCAGGGAGCATAGTTATGTCGGCCACAGAGCAGAGTGCTTCTTGAACTGCAACGAGCTCAGAACAAAAGGACGAAGGGGGTTCCGTAAGTTGAAACCAAGAGGTTTGATTCAGGGCAGGTCTGAACGGGCAGTAGATAGCAGTTGTTGCTTTGCAGTCTTGTATGCTTGCGTCTACGTAGACAACAATGCATCCTTCAGGCAGGCAAGCATATTGTTCCTCAAATTTCTGGCGAAGCAATGATGCCGAATGAGCAGATGTTGGCCAGCGATTATCTGGTGGCTTATTGTCGCTGAGCTGTACAAACTTCCATGGGGGAAGAACTGGCGTTGACGGCTGAAGCATGGAGTGTGACGTTGCATAAGTCCTCAGTGCATGCGTGGAGTGCGATAGACTGGCCTTAAGGCGGCGCGCTTCACGACCCTGCTGCGCCAGCTCATCAATGGTATTGAGCTTCGCATTCTCTTGTAAAGCTATGAGCGGTGTAATGCGTGGAAAGCACGTGATGGTCCTCATAGCCTCTCGGTTCACGGCTTCAAGGCGATCCCATTGGGCTCCTGTAAGATGATGAAATTGCGCTTGATAAACAATACGTGGCTGCAGAACTGCCCTCACCAATTGCCGTGCAACGAACGAGCCTACGCCATCAGTTTCAGGGGCAATTCTAATCAAACCCAAAGTCTGAATAGCTTTCCTTTTTGCCTGAGAAAGCCATGCAGTCGCTGATCCTGATTTGTGAATCATTAAGCGAAGGATTTTTATGCTCGGACTTTTCTGTAGTGGGGTTCCTGGTAGACAAAGACGGATTGGACTTGCAGCTAGTTTATGGCATCCCCAGCGGTTGGCGACTAACCTGTATGTTGTTTTATGCACGGATAGCTGAAATCCGATGGATGATGCGTAATTACAGGTAACATCCAAGGCAGATTGAAGGGCAGCCTCCTCAGTACGGAGATCATGGTGAGTACTCCACACCGTGATGTCGTCAGCGTACTGAAGAAATTTTATGTCACGGATGTCATGTAAGCGCCAAGCCAGCGGGATGAAAGCAATATTAAATAGTGTCGGCGACAATACTGATCCCTGGGGCACGCCTCAGAGAGGAACAAATAATCCGACCGCTTCGCGCTGAGTCGTATTGCAAATTTTCTGCCTTCCAAAAATGATTGGACAAAACTACGCACTCTCAGAGGGAGATGAAGCATGTCAATGGAGTTCAGAATGGCTGCATGACTGATGTTATCATATGCCTTTTCAAAGTCCATTGCTAAAACAGTACGCACATTGCGGCTGCGGGTAGATGACAAAACTGCAGATGCTCAGACAGCCAACCCTTCATCTGTACCAATATATGGACGAAAGCCGATTTGTGCTGGGTGATAAAAACCGTGCTGCTCTAGCCACCATGACAATCGTGTGGCTAGAATTTTCTCCGCCAGCTTGCACAGCGTAGGAGTTAAGGAGATAGCTCGCAACTTGGCGAGGTCCGTCGGAGGCTTTCCTGGTTTCGGAATAGGAATCACGACAGCGGATTTCCAGCTCTCGGGCACAACGCTATCCAACCATACTTTGTTTATGGTGTCAAGTAGTTGAGGGAGTGCAGCGCTACTCAGGTTCTTGTACACCTCATACTGAATATTGTCCGGGCCGGGCGCTGTTATCCGTTTCGCATCATCTATTGCAGCCAGCAACTCAGGCATAGAGAATGGACACGCAATTCCATCTACGTCGACATCAGACGGCATTTGATATACATGCGCTGGGATGCCTGCCATATTTAAACTAGCGGATGAAGAAGGCACAGCTTCGTATTTTGGGAAAAACTTTCGCGCTGCTTCTTTGGCGAAATCATCTGGCGACAAGTTAGCCGCGAAGCATGCGGTTGCCGCTGCGTCAGTCGAACGGCGACCGCGTTCCATTGTACAGAATGTTCGCCAGAGAGAGGCATTCGAGGATTTTGAAGTAAATTGTTCGCACCACACATGCCACTGCCGCCGAGAGAGGTCGCGTTCGTATTTGCGTGCCTTAGCTGTAAGATAGTGCAATCGCATACGTGCCTACGACGAAGTAGGGTCTCTCGTAGCAGCCAGCTCGGCTTGACGGCGTGCCGGCAGCAGAGTGTTTGATAGATTATTTGTGCGCGGTAGCAGTCCCCATCGTGACATGGGTGGAAAGAGAAGTTACATTTTCCAAAGCGTTTTTCTTATACTTGCTACGGTGCACTCATTCCGCGACTAAAGTACCATATACCAGGTCAAATTTCAGTGTTCAGCATTGAAATATGAGCAAAGGACAGCGAGGTGCAGACGAAATTCGCCACGACTAAGGCACTGTCCAGGTAGGACGCATGGCAAAAGCGCACAGATAGTTCGAAGGGTAAGGTCTGTCCATGGACTAATATGACAGACCCATGTGATGCAGACGGTGTCAAGCTGCAAATAACGGGTAAATGATTGTTTCGTCTGAGATATTACACGCGATTTGAGAGAGACAGAGTAAAAATGCTGAGTCCTTGTTCTTAGTGCCAAGTTCGTAGCTACTAACTGTTTGTTCGGCGAAGAAATTGTGCTTTACGGTAAGGAATAGATTAGATCAGATGCAATCGTTTACTGTACTCACTGCAGTGATGCAACAAAGGTGCAGAGAAGAGCTGCATAGAAAAAACGGTTATTCATTCTTTAAGTTGGTGAGGTTTTCCTCCTTACGACTAAGAGTTTGTACTCGCGAGCTGAGAGCAAATTAGCGGCATTTCCACTTGACTTATATACTCACTGCGGTTTGTTCTGTAGCATACGCGGCTTAAATATGCACCTAAATGATAAATTATTTTATGAATATATTCCGTGCAAAGTGATAAATTATTTTATGAATATATTCCGTGCAAAGTAGTTTCATTACAAATTTTCCGGCAAGATTTTCGCGGGAAAGGATATTAATTTCTGACATAAGCAAGTGGAGGAAATCGTTTTATTTTTCATTTTTTATTTATTTATAGAGGTTTTCAGAGCGCTTTGCTTGAAAGCCCTTAGCGAAAAGTAATTCGTTCGGAGAATATTATCCGGGTAATTATAATGAATTTCAAACATAATTTGTTTTCATGAATGCACTAAAAATATGCCGAAAATAGGTTCCTGAAATTTTATTCTTGGTATTCGAAATATATTCTTATGAGTTAACTAAAATACGTCACTTAAAGCATGCTTCGAGCACGTTTCAAATAAGTGAAAAATTATGAATGCGGTTTTAGCATCTTGTCAATATATTAAACATTACTTTAATAAATATTAAAATAATTCGTCTGAAGTATACGTCACTTAAAGAATGTTTGGAGCACGTTTCATGCAAGTAAAAATCAAGAATGCGGTTCTAGCATCTTGTCAATGTATTAAAAGTGTACTTTCGTAAATATGAAATTGATTCATTCGATATATACGTCACTTAAAGCATGTTTTGAGCACGTTTCAAACACGCGAAAAATATGAATGTGGTTTTAGCATCTTGTTAATATATTAAGTGTACTTTCGTAAATATTGAATTATTTCGTATGAAGTATACGTCTCCTAAAACATGTTTCGAGCACGTTTCAATGACGTGAACAAATATGAATGCGGTTTTAGCATCTTTTCAATATATTAAAACTGTACTTTCGTAAATATGAAATTAATTCATAAGATGTATACGTCACTTAAAGCCTGTTTCGAGCACGTTTCAAGCACGTGAAAAAATATGTATGTATTTTTAGCATCTTGTCAGTGCATTAAAAGTATGCTTTTGTTAATATGAGATTAATTCGTGTGAAGTATACTCCAATTTTAACCGACTGGCACTCTTTTTAATCATATCTGAAGCACACTTTTAGCTGCCGTAGAACAATCTAGTACCCGAAATAGCGTTTCGGACAATAACCTTTGCATGTTGGCTATGTATGGACCGTGTACTTTCGGAGATGCGACATTAATTTGTACAAAATATGCTTCAATTCTAACGAATGAGCTGTCCGCGTAAACGTATTTGCAGCAAAGTTGACGCTGCCTTTGAACAGTTAGTGCTCGAAATCGCGTTTCGGGAAATGATATGTTGGCAATGCATTTAAAGTGTACTTTCGTAAATATGAAATTCATTCATGCATTGTATACTTCAATTCTAACAAATGGGTAGTCCGCGTCAGCATATTTGCAGCACACTTCAAGTTGCCGTGGAACAACCTAGTGCTCTAAATCACGTTACGGGAACAGTGAAAACTCTCCCTTTTCTGTCGTCCATTCGTTTACATTAACTTCTAGCAGGAAGGCAATCACCACTTATTTAAATTACGTGCGGACAGCGTGATAGCATTATACCGGCAATGACGCCATGCGCGCCTCCAGGCCTGTACATGCCAGCGAAAAGGACCCCGACTGGCAAGGCCGACGGGCTCCCATAGACGCCCATGTATTTGTTGGTTGACAGTTCAACTCCTGAGCGATGCTTGACGCAAGTTACGACTAACAATTCGGTTCTAGATAGATCGAAGATCGAAGATTCGAAGACGACCACACTCCGACGCTTGTGCGATTATTTGGGGGCCCACAGTATTTGCGCAAAAAGCGCCTCACCGGGCAAGATAACGTGTCTCCTCTCGGGAGTGCATATAAACCCAGCCAAGTACCAAACTTGTCGGAGCAGTTCTTGTTTGCTGGTGTCACATTACGCCAGCATTTCCTTGTGTGGCGACATTATTCCTGTTCGGGCCCCATCACGTCACTTTCCATTGTCTTAGACTTCTGGATGACAATGCGTTTTCTCTGTGATTGTCTGCCGCCTGATGCTTACAGCCAATTTGGTCATTACTTCTTATGTTGACATGATTGGAGAGCATTATACTGTGAATCCGACTAGTACAACTTTTTTAAGCGGAACCAAAGTTCATATCTTTAATGTATTAATTGTATATTGTTAGTGTTTATAGTGTAATATATTTAATGTATATTTTACTATATAATTAATGTATATTTTTAGTATATTTTTAATGTATAAAAAGCACATTAAGCGGACAGAAAATGTATATTTGATGAATTTCTAAGAATGATCAAAATATTACTCCTATCTTACATAGGTGACGTCCTTCGTCCCTTGTCATTTAAGAAAAAAAGACGTGAGCCGAGACGTTTATTCCGACTTAGTAGGGCAATCGGCTGCACAGGACAATAATTCAAAATTTCTAACAATGCTCGGAGCGTGTTAATCGAGTTCCAGGGGTAAAAAGAAGGGCTCAGAATCCTCTTTGGCGCACCTTTAAAGACAACAGCCGGTCTATCCGCAGATCGATAACTACGCAGAAAACTACGCAGATTACTACGCAGAAAGTGAGGCATTGAAAACGACATGAAGGTAGTGAAGATTTTTCTCATTGTTCCTATAAAGCAAATCGTTTCAGCACCATCAGCGCCATTTGCCATCTCTGTGCTTATTAATAGTGTGCGTGTGCTTCCCCGCGGCTTATAACTGAGTTGAAATCGCTAAAGGAGGAAGAAAATGAATTGTTTAAAAAGTTGTATTGAATTAATTAGCGATCTCAATAATATTTGAATTGACGTTGCCATTGATACGGGGTTGATCGACACCAAGCTTACTACCTGACAGAAGGAGAAAAATCCTGGCAGATTAATCTTCCGTGAAAGTAGCAAGGGTTTTTTGGGGGATCTTGCGGGGATCTTCTAGTTTGAAACCCAGCTCGTCTGCAGCTTATCATTGTGAGCCTTTAATATTCTGCACCGTGCTAAACGTCCCTTGAACTGGATAATATCAGGGCTAATCCACCGCATGTGATGCCTCGCTGTCTTTTTGCGGACAGAAATAAATGTGTTCATGCATTTTTGGAGATTTTTCTCGAATCTGTTGCAAAAATACGAGACCTCTCGTCCATGCTCCAACTAAGGAAAATTAAAATGCCACGTGTCATGGAGCGCGTTGTAATCTGCATCCCAAATGTCAGGAACGGCACAAGAGCACAGTACACGCGTTTAGTCAGTGAGTGTGTTGTCTCCCTACATCGTTCTTGTAGGTCACGCTGCTTTTCCTCTAATTAATCATGGGGATGTCTTTGAATATGCATTTCACAGAGTTGTACCTGTAATAAAGGAGTAATTACTCGTTAGAGTCCACCTAACTGCTGCCAAATGGCTACAAAGGAAAGCTATACAGCTCCTACGGAAACTTTGTAGGTAATTCGCTCTCGCCCTACCGTATTCTAGACGTTTCTGTTAGCTCAGTTGCTAGAGTGACTGGATCTCCAAAGGATGGATCTCACAGAGCGCGGCCCGAGTCCTGAGCAATCGACAAGTCCATCGGGAGGAAGATTTTCAAACCAGAATTCAGTGGTTCCCGGCGCACATGGGAGAAGTATCGAAGGCATATCGCAACCGAAACGAGACGGCACACGCGAAGGCGCGCGAGCTCGCGAACCGCGCCAGCGAACGTCGTCCATGGGACAGCACCAAAGAACGCTTGAACAGCTACAACGAAATTACCAAGGCCTTCTGCCTGGCCGGCCGAACCTTCCCTCCGCCCAGCGACAAGCTGGACAGGGCGCACGTGGTGGCCCTCATACAACTGCAGACGCTCACGTACCCCAACCCGCAACAATACCACAGGGTCTGCCCCGGCACATACCCGACAAATATATGGAAGTTCTGTCACACTGATACAGCCACTTTAATTCATGTGCTCTGGAACTGTAACAAAAATCCGCACGGTGCTAACTCCGGAACCCCCCCGCCGCGGTGGGCCGCTGCCTTGCGCAGCCCCAGCCTCGGTGACCAAATCTGGGCCGTCCAGCAGGCCCGCGAGGCGACGGCGAGGCAACACCTCGACGGCCCTGCGTGGAAGACCTAAGGCCCCGCCTGCGAAAGCTCTGCAGGATATTAAACAAAGCTGTTACCAACCCAACAATGTATGAAATGTTCGCCAGAATGCAATTATTCATAAATTATTAATTACGCGGCGCCCACGCGCTCGCGTGTTCGCTCTCACATTGTTTCTAGCTGTACATGTATACGCCCTCTCGGAAATGTTTATTGCCCCGTGAGGTTCGCGTATGGGCGGCGTCGCGTCGTTGGTTACATATCCCGATGAATTCCTAATATCCTGAAGGCGAGAAGAACACTGATCCCTTCCATTCCGAAGGTTTCGACCTCTAGGAATGTTGCAAGAAGCCCTATATGCGGTAAGAAGCGAACTACTTTGAGGTCTAATGTTTTGACAAAGATTGTACCTTACCGCAGCGATACAGTTTGCCGGGGATCTAAAAGCTTAAGGTACACGACATGCACAACATTGAGACCGCTGAAGTTGTTGCGCTGGTGCCTCGGTAGCGCCTTCTCCTCTTTCTATTCATTTTATCTTTTATTTCATTTTTCAGCTATGACCAATCCACTATCCCATTAGCGATCACGGTTGTCGATTACAATCACGATTATCGATTACCAATCATCAATCACTATCTAGGTTACACTGTACGACATACTACGCCACTTCATACACATACTCACCATTTATTTCAGTACAATGAAGCGGCCATAACACCGCCATTTTCATTCCGTGCAATTTCTGACGCCTGTTTATCATTATCAATATATAATTTTTAATTACGATAAGAGCGCCACACATTCCAAACACACGTTACAAATTCATACGCACCACAAAGCGTTCAGTGGGCGTCCCTCAAACACGCCTCAACTAATGGTCCTTTGTGGCCTATGGGTTACAAAGAACAAAAAACAACTCTTTCGTGGCATGTGTTGCGTGTCCACCGGGCATTCAGTGGGACTGGATTCGAATCCAAATGCCCGCTATTTTCTTTTTATTTTCTGATCACAGGAACTGTGGATTATTTCCGACGGGCGACGCTGCGATTTCCTCAGAACGAGCTTCTTACGCTGTCGCGTAATACCTACGACGGTCTAATAGACCTCTCCCAGCCTTCATCAGAGCTCGTGTTTCTGGTTCGATGGGCAAATGATGCCGCGCACCGAGAGGAGCTATAATCGGGAGAAGAACGGCGGCGACGCGTGGCAATCGGCGTCTCTAATCGGGAAGATCAGAATATACTCTAATATGGGCGGGGAGTGATCATCGCAATCAAGAGAGGTTCAGAAGCGAAAGTGGACGGTTTTGCGTGTGTTCCTGGGATGGGGCCGTCCATGTGGGTCCCGCTGCACTGCCAGCTTAGCCCCCTCCCAGGTCGCCTCTGAAAAACCTTTTACTGTCCATCAGGCTCCCACAAGGGACCGAGGAAAGCCCCCTTTATCGCTTTTATGCATGCAGACCTCAGGGGTCCCCTGCCGGTGCTATGTAGCAAGCCCATTCGGCTGCCCTTGCGGGTACCCGCCTTATGACGAGTTGTAAATCCCGTTCACATAACCCACGTCGGGCCCCCATGGGCAGCCCGTGCCGAGCCCACAAGGGCCCGCAATTCAGAGCCCCATTTGCGCTACTGGGTGATGTGTAAACCTATGGCAGAAAGCAAGGCGGAAATTTGGGCGAGTTGGTAAGTGTTCATTTTCGATCTCAGCGCAACACGAACGGGACACAAGACGAAGGACTAGCACAAACAGGCCTTTTGTGCTAGTCCTTCGTCTTGTGTCCCGTTCGTGTTGCGCTGAGAGCGAAAAAGACTATGGCAGAAAGCTTTCTAAAAATCAAAATAGTTGTTTTATTGGAAGGTGTACATTGCTTATTTTCTTTTCAAAATTATTCTTATACCCTAGCAGTTGGCTGCCAGGGAGAAGTAAGCGTCTTGATTTTTGGAGTGAATGGCGTTTTATGGCCCCGGTAGGACAGCAACGCTCATGCTCGAAGCAACAAGATGTGCGTTGTTGTGTTTCACAATCATGGCGGCTGCAAGCAAATCTCCATAGTTGTCTGACCCCACTATATATTGTATGTTAATTTAGTTACGTCCAGAAGGTGGCCCTATTTTTGATATATGAAGCAGGCGATTTCTTGTATAAAATTAAATCGAATGTTACATTCACAGTCTACGTACAGTCAGTGAGATTTCTTCATCTCGAGTAGAAAAATCGGTCCTTGTGAGCTACGAGGAATAATTAGCGAAAGCTGGGCAAGGTTCTTCACGGCTTCGCTATGACCGACAGCACCTGGCGAGGAAAATCCAGCTAAGCGCAAAACAGTGCTGCAGAGAACGTTGGTTCTTTCAAGCAACGCTACGAGCACACATACAAAGACTTCAGGAGGGCTGTGGCACAAATAAATTTATTTACATGAAACTAATACCGTTCACAGAATTCGAAATATTTGCTTCGTTTAATTATTCAAGAAATAGAAGTGGACCTTAAGTCAAGCCGAGTATTTATTTCTTGGTTGTTTCGGTTTCGTAAGGCGCAAATATGTATTTTCCGGATCTTTAAGAATCGTAATGAGGTGAAGGGATAGGAGAGACAAAATTTGATCTAAAGAAATCGGAACAATGGGAAGTGCACCTTGGTCATCAGTTTCATACATGCGTCACTGCCACAGCCATCACTCAGCGGCAGTTCATCATTCAGCGGAACATTTCATATCTGCAGAGCAGAAGATCACGCAAACTGAAAGACAGAGTGGCCAACAGTCGAGAGGCGCCAGGAAGCCCACACGTCAATCTTGTGCAGGGACTGCCTGAAGAGCAGTGTCACATAGGGCCTAATCATGAATAATTAATGAAAAGATTTGTAGAGCCAACTGTGTCGTCTGCAGCTATTTGATGAAGGAAAAACACGGAAGGAAAAGCGCTATGAAAATGTTGATGCACAGTTTAAGATAAGTGTATTTTTTGCTGCAGACAAACTGTGTGTCACATTAATAAAATGTCCGAAATATTGGGAGCTGCATTTAGAAAGTACTTACAGTCACTTGGTCCAGTAGCCGGTTCATTTAATTAATTTTAAGGCGAAAGCCTTTCTTGGCGTGGCGTGGCGTGGACGGAAGTTACATACGGAGGTTGTCCGCTAAAGTATCCGCACGAACTGTCGATCATAACTTGTATGGTCATTAAAACGAAACGTAAAAGTTGAATAAGCGACACTTGATAAGTAACAAGAACGTAATGATAGTAGGGATAATAAATAGGTGCTCTAGAGGCGCTTATGGTATTCCAAGAATAAATAATACAAAATCTGGAATTATGATGCGATTCCGCAGTTAACAGTGTGCCAAGTTGTGTCCTTTCCATTTTGACTGTAGTGTTCTCGACATGGAGTAAAATAACTAGCTGGTCAAAGAGGGCCTTGCAAGATAACATTTTCTGTTCTTTGACTTAACATACTTTTCAAGTTTTTAGCGCACTCTCTTGACCTATCACTTAGTTATATTTCGCCTATCACTCACATTGTTGCGCAGCTTAAGAGAATTTGACTCGTCTTTTTCCGTTCTCCTTCGTTTCTTTTTTTTTTTTGCGCTGCTGTAAATTTTCTTCTGTTATATGCCTAGCAGAACACTAGAGGTAGAGAACGCACTACGCGTACGAGAGGAGCGCAGGTCTAAAATTCGGCACCAGGCGATTCCCCCCCCCCCCCCCCCCCCTACCCCCATAAAATGGAAAAAAAATGACAGTCGATTTGTGTAGTTAGGCCGAATGCGAATTTAGTGCGCCAGCTTTCGGGTTACACTTCGCTTCCCGGGTTCGGATACATTGGTCATTCTCTACATTCATAGATCCCTTGCAGTCATCATACACCTCCTGGCGCAGTGGTGCCGCGGTTAAGCTATGCGCCGATGCTCTGCGATGGCAGGTGCTGCCACCGGTGGGGCTTGTGAGACCCGGCGACCTGTCGCGAAGAGTCATTAGGTGAATAGCCACCTGTCATGGTGGGCAATTGAAGAGACGAACCAAAAACGGCTAAATTCAAGGGAAGCCCTGTATTCGTGCTAGCCCACTGAAAAATATGCGTCTCGATAGGATTGCACAACCACGCCCCGGGTGTTGCCTGCTCCTGGCTACCACAGCTCGCTCGGCACTCCCTCACCGGAACTGCATGTGACCCTTCAGGTGCAGAACGTCGCCTTCGCGTCCTATTTGAATACACTATTTAACCCACTGCCCTCGGTGTCCACAGGCTGCGGAGCAACTGACCGTGGCTGTGGCGGTGATCAGACATGCGACGCAGCTGTAGGAGCTCAGAAGTTGTGGTTCCGGTCAGGCCACCATTAGAAACTCAACCTAGCAACGCCTAACTCTAGGACTTCAATAAGTGAGGCTCATCTAGCGGTGCTGTTCGAAGAAACTAGCTGGTGTTAAAGGGATATTAGTGGGCTTAGTGAGGTTGAGACAGATTAGTTAACGTAAAAGTCTATTCGCTTTTCCGAAATTCCACGGGTAAAAATTACGCAGTATATTTTTAGTTCAAACTGTCTCATAAATCAGGTTATTTGGCAACAATTTTTGATTCGGTGTTTCACTTTGGAGCAGAACACAATTCGCTAGAAGCGCGAGTTTTTGGTGCGGACATAAAATGCTCCATTTTTGTACATTATTATTTCAACTCTTTGGAAATTAACGTTCTATAAAATGAAATATTTCATTTTTGATGTTGTATAATCACTTCGCCGCGAACTTTACATCTACTGCGCACCGCTTCTGCGTCCGTGAAACATATATCTCGCTTTGTACACCGCGAAAACGTTCTTTAAACGGTAATGCGATCATTTTAAACGCAAATGAGCCTTGGAGCAGGACATCGTTAGGGTGCGCCGCACATTATAGTATTGTGGGTTTTTATCGAGAAGACTTTCAAAAGATTCTCCGCCTCAACCGCTGGCTCATTGGCGGTGAAACTGCACACAGAGCTTGCGTGTGCAGTGCGCAAGCTCGGTACGTAATACCGAGCTTGCGTATTACGGTAACTTTTTGGTATCGTGGCAAGTTTGACAACGGTACTTACTGAGTTGAGCCGTGCATCGTGCGAAAACGTAATCGTCTACGTAGAGATCAGCGAACCCAAACCCGCAGACGACGTTTTTTCGATGAAGTGATGCAGTGCCGCCATCTTTGTTCGGCAGTGGAAAGCGTCACGACAAGGCCGTCGAGACGAGCGTTGCAAACAGTATTCTTTGAAAGGTGAAGCCTCGGTAAATCAGTTGTTCTGATATTTGCTTCCGCTCAATTGCCGAAAATGTTGTAAGTGCTTCAGTTGAAGCAAACGAAACGGCCGGAACGCCATATTCAAAGGGCCCGCGCTTCTTGCAACGCTCGCCTCGGCGGCCTTGTCGGGACGCTTTCCACTGCCGTAAACAGATGGCGCTACAGCACCATTCAGCGAAAAAAAACGTTGTCTGAGGGTTTTACTGATCCGGAGTTCCCGGGTTCGA